>PVIU01006459.1:0-101623 GCA_004026605.1 Ondatra zibethicus
AGGAAGACTTTAATTTCTTTCTTTATTTCTTCCTTGACCCAGGAGTGGTTCAGTAGTTGACTGTTCAGTTTCCATGAGTTTGCAGGCTTTTTGTTGGTGGAATTGTTGTTACATTCTAACTTTACTCCATGGTGATCTGACAAGACACAGGTGGTTACTCCAACTTTTTTGTATCTGTGGATGTTTGCTTTGTTACCGATTATGTGATCAATTTTCGAGAAGGTTCCATGAGATGCTGAGAAGGCAATAGTGGAGAGGGAGCCTGAACTGGCCCTCCCCTATAATTAGATTGGCAAATACTCCAACTATTATCATGGCCTTCATCCAGCAACTGACAGAATGAGATGCAGAGATCTACAACCAACCTCCCAGCTGAGCTCCAGGATTCCAATCAAAGAGAGGGAGGAGGAAATACATGAGCAAGAAAGGTCAATATCATGATGGATAAATTTTCAGAAAAAGCTGAAATAAGATCATGAAAACCCAGGAACTTTAGTCTGACAGCTGTGGAGCCTCCATGGGGCTAAACTAGGCTTCAAAAGGAAGATGGGCATCAAAGAGGCTCCTCATGAATTTGCTGGCCATTTGGGCAAAAAACTGCTCTTTCCTGTAATGCTTGGTGGTATGCTATATAAACTAAAAATGCAGGATGCACAGAAAAATGACTGCTGAACTTGGCTAAAGGTGAGACAATCCTTTGGGGTTCCTGCTTCATAAAAGAACAAAAATAGTCTTCTAGACATTCTGCAGAACACAGAAATAAGTGATTAACTTAAGTGGAACTGTCTTTGAAATTTTCTGCTTCATGGAAAAGATTACTGGATACAATGGACCAGTGGGCTGAAGATGGATGCCCCAACAGTACAAGAAGAACTTTGGGTGACTGTTTAGGCAGTGAGATGCCTCTGTCAATTCTAGAGTTTTGGAAGTTGCCTACAATGCATTTCCTGTTAACTTAGGTAATATTATATCCTTCAAAAGTCTTTGATGGAGTTGAAGAAATTATAGTTATAGTTATGATTTTTGTTAGTCATGATAAAAGATAAAATAGATATAAATATTGTAACTGTAATTATTACTTGATACCTATTTTGTTATATGTAATTTTACTATGTTAAAGTTAAAACCTTCCTTTTTATTTAAATAGAAAAGGGGAGGTTATGTGGGATTCCCCTGTGTATGCTGTGAATACCATTGGTTAATAAAGAAACTCTCTTGGGTCTGTGCAGGGAATAGATGTAAGCAGGAAAAACTAAACTGAATTCTGGAAGAAAGAAGTAAGAGTCAACAAATAAGAACCTAGAGCTAATGGGTCAAGCAGTGATTATTTTGGGTGTCTGGGCTGCCAGATAATGAACAAGTAGCCTCCCCATAGATTGGAATAAAGCCTACTTGATCATGTTGGGTGATCTTTTTAATGTGTTCCTGGATTCCATTTGTATTTTATTAAATATTTTTGCATCTGTGTTCATGAGGAAAATTCATCTTCAATCCCATATCTTTTTCTAATCTTTGTGTGATTTTTATATCAGGGTGACTATGGCCTCATAAAATATATATTAACAATGTTCCTTCTGAGTGAGGCAGAAATACAAATATAGTATGTACTCACTTATACACAGACATTAGCTATTAAGTAAAGCATAATCATACTATAATCCACAAAGCCAGAAAAGCTACTTAACAGAGAAGGCTTAAATGGGGGAATGGGAAATAGAATTGATTTTGTGGGTGAACTGGAGCAGGTAGGGACAGGAACATGAGGAATCAGGTGTAGCTTGGGCAGAGCTAAAGGAAGAGAGCATTTAGAGAGATGACTCACACTGGGGGTATTTGGGGTACTGTGTGGAAATCTAGTGTAGTGGAAACTCACTGGAATCAATGAGAATGACCCTGGTGAAGACTGCTACTGATGTGGAATACAGAGCCTGAATTGGGCATCTTCCTTAACCAGGGAAGGCTCCTAGCGATAGGACTGGGATATCAACCCAACCTCAAAGCATTTGACATATGATCTGTCTTGCCAGAAAAAAAAATCCTGTGGTAATGGTGGCACAGAACTTGTGAGAATGGCCAACTCTTGACTGGTCCAACTTGAGTACATTCCATGAGAGGGATACCATGCCTGACATTGCCTAGATGGCCTGGAACCATAGTCTAGATAGCCCAGAGGCCCAGAATAGAACCAACATGGCTAGCAGAAGCAAAAAAGTCAATGATTTGACTCATAATGATATTCTGCAATTCTAATATATTGTGCCTAGCCCAGTTGTCATCAGACAAATGTCATTCAGGATCTGTTGGGAACAGATACAGAGACCCATAGTTAACCACCATGTAAGAGGGGCAGGAAGGATTGTAGGAGCCAGAGGAGTTGAGGACAATAAGAGAAAATGGCCCACAGGCTCCACTAAGCAGGTCTCATAGAGGCTGACAGAGACTACAGATAATCACATACACTGTCCGAACTGGGTATTCTGCATATGTTTCATGGTTGTATGACATGGTGTTCTTGTGGGACTCCTAGAAGTAGGAAAGGGATTACTGATACTTTTGTCTGCTCTTGAGTGCTTTTTCTCCTACTGGGTTGCCTAGTCCAGTCTTGATTATGAGGATTTGTGTGTAATCTTATTGTAATTTCCTATGCCGTGCTTGGTTGATATCCCTGGGAGGCCATCTCTTTTTCGGAAAGGAAACAGAAGAGTGGATCCTGGGAAGAGAAGAGGTGGAGGGACTAGGAGGAGGAGGAAACTGTGGATGGTATGTAATGTATGAGAAAAGAATTAAAGTAATGGTTCTCACAAAAAAGAAAAAAGAAATTATGAGTGTCATTATCTCATATCATCTTTAGGCAAAATATTATGGGGCTTATCTGAATATCCTTAATGGCATGTTTGGTGAAAACTGGTAAGTAAGAGAACATTTGCCAGCTAGATGATATAGAACCTTAGTATTGTTGAGCATCTGAGAACTACAGAACAAAGATGTATTGACATCAACAGCATCAGTAGTGCTGAGGGGAAAGAAATCAGCTAAGGAGTGGTGAATGGAATCTTTTATGCAGACCTTGATGCTAATGCTAGAATCATAAGATAGGAAAAACAATTGGATAAATCGGTAAAATCAAGCTAGATTTACACTAAAGTAGATCTTAATTTAAGACAACCAGTCTCCAGTATAGGTCTTATTAATGTAAGATCAAAAGTTCTCCAGTGGAAGACAGTGACAGACTTTTGTGCATTATATTCCTCCATGAGTCTAAATTACTAAAACAAAATAAAAATAATATGGGCAATACATCTGATGATCATAGGAAAACACTGATATAGTAAAGATTCATAATTAGTCAAGATATTAATTAAAGTCTAGAAGAAATGCATATGAGATATGATTATAGCAAACTCATTAGTACAAAGATTTCCATGAGGTGGAATATGTAGTTGTTGGGTAAAAATTTAAAATTTCTCTTAAATATGCCGTTGAGATTTTTTTGATGCAGTGATTTAAAGCATAAATTATTAATATTCTCAGTGAAATAGAAATATAATTAATGAAGAAACCCCACTAATACTGGAGTATAAAAGTAGAATGCAATAAAGTTTTAAAATGAATGAATGTGGAAAATTCTTCAAATTTCATCAAACATGCATTAAGGTATTCAGATATGCCCTATGATTTTTATTCCCTACAGGTGTTATGAGATAACAACTCCCACAATTTAGAATTAAATGGATATAATTATCAGAATAAAATAGAAAAATATTAAAACAAATAAATCAGAAAAATATTCAAAGTACAGAGTTAAAACAGACCTACAAAACTATAAAAGAGGAAAGAATAAAATAAATGTTGAACACGGCAAAAATGCAAATACATACATAACTAGCATCTAAAATGAATGGAGAGAAAAATATATACAGAAATTCTATACAGTGGCTAGTGAATAATAAATATGTTTACAATTTTTTCTTAAATTACCTTCAACAAATGCTTCTACCCACAGGGTTGGTCATGGAGGACAATGACAGAGGGTAATGGGGCTTGATGGATTCATTCCTAGTTTCAGGCTTAGTAAGAGATCCTGTACCAAGGGAATAAGGAGCAAATAGTGTGGGATATCCTTCATCCTCCTTTGTTCCCTGTTCATATACACAGAGGCACTCTCCTGTACACAGACACACAATTTTAAAAGTGTGAAGACTATAGTGAAAACCAGCAGTACTGGATAGTACAGCCTTGTGAGACCATTGTGAAACAGGTAGTGTCTTTAATTAGATGGTGCAATACTATTTTTCCAATATAATATTATAATCAAAACAATAAGATGCCTTTCTAAAATCTTTTGCATCACCTAACTTTTAACCATTTGTGAAACAAAATAAATTTGATGAGCAAGTTTATTTGGACTTGATGAGCAAACATCTTTGGACCCAAGCATAAAAGTCATTTTCAGCTGCTATTTCTTCTAAGAAAATATGAAATTTATTAACAATATGTGAAAATTTTGATAATGCATAACCATGTCCTGCTAAATAATCACTCTATCTATGAAATATGTCATTTATTCAAATTATTTCAAAGGAAAATTATCAGTTAAAATATGTGCTATATATACTTAGTGTCATTTATACACATGCATTAAACATTAAATGATATCCCAGAAGTATGTATAAATTATATATTTATATACTATAATAAAAGGTAAGTTAATTGTGTCCCTGAAACTTGATAATTCTGTGTCGCTGATATCTAGGAGGGACAGCTGTTGATTCTTGCTTGTTAATGTTGGTCTACTCATTTTGCTAACTGTGTGACATTGGGGCTAGGTTTTATTAAAAGTGATGGATATTTGTGTGTTTTATCTCCACATTATTTTGGAAAGTATTTTAAAGTGGAAATTCTTAAATTGCCTTTTTAAAAGTATATATGTATACTCAAACATCATTTTCTGCAAAATAAGGACAAAAACATTACTTTTAATAATTTTATCTATTAACATTTGATGGACATTACAACTCTTTTCAAAATTCCAAACCTCTTTACCTTTTGTTAGCTAGTAAATCACAAGTTATTCAACAAATGCTGACTTCATGTGTGGAATTTCTAAGGTTTTTAAAATATTAAATGGTAGTCTAAAAGAAATTCATTTTTTCCTTGCTTTGATCATTTATTAATAACATGTTCATTGTTTCTTTCTTATTTTGATTTGATGTAACTTTCCATTAGATAGATTTCAAGAGTACAGTAATACTTAGGATAAAGGTGAGAGTTGATCATGAACTACAGGCTCAAAATGGAGGCCTTGAAAAGAGTGGCCTGGATGAGAGACCCTTATAGATCATTGTGAAATTGTATTGACTACTGCTGTTCTTATTATTTATATTTTTATGCATTTATATATGTAGTTTTCTTAAGAAAGAAACTTCTAAGAACAGTTGTAGAGAAATATGAAATCACAAAGGGAGGAATAAAAAAGTGTATTGATAACTGTATTCAGCAAACAAATATTTATCAAGTATTTTATTTATAATAGGAAAAGGAGCAGTCAGAATAGTAGAGGAAACAAATTCTAATTGCAATATAATTTAGAAAGCAAATAGACATATTCATAGACATATTTTATTAATAGAAATATAGTCAATGCACATGAACTTCATTTTGGGGCTATTTCAAGTAAATCTATAGAATATCTTTGTATATGTTATTCACCTTCCCACCATGGACTCAAAAATACCTGACATCATCAACTTAAAAAAGAAGAAGCATTAATCTTTGCACACAGTTTGGAAGGATGGGTGCTTGCTTCTGGACCTAATGATAAGTGTGCCATAACAGAAGCATATACTATGTCTACCTGCAGAGAGGGAATGGAAATGACATGAAGTGAGAGAGGGAAACATGAGCAACAACAAGAGAGAATGGGAAGACTGAAGTTTTCTAAGCTCCTTTCACATACTTGCTATGAATTCTTGCTGGGTTTGACCTCGCCCACCTCATGACAGCACTATGAACAAAAATGATTCCCAAGAGTTCTGCACTGTGAGTAGGTTTCATAAGAACATACAATAGAGGCCAAGGAAAATTATTGGGAACTTGACTGTATTTCTTTAAAATGTCAGATCTTTGTCTTTAGTGAAGAGCAGCATTGGAAGAGCATTTGTATAATGCAATGGGATAAAACTGATGAAGAAATCTCCAGAAGACACAAGGACATTTGTGATCTATGGAAAAGGATAGAAAGATGACCTTCAGCACATTTCCTTCATAGCCATTGAAATAGCTAAGTTTAATTTAGGAAATGAGTCATTATTTTTTTTTTAGAAACAAAACAGTTTTTCAAAATGAGACAACATTAAGGAGCTAAAATGTAATCATTGCACACCAGCTGTGCACAGCTTGTACTTTGGAAAATTTGTAAGAATTAAATACTACGCTGTTCAACTACTTCCAAAAATCAATGTAGAAGAGGCTCAGAGAGGAAGAGCATAGCCATTCCTTCTCACAGACACACAATTATAAGCTCAAGAAAAGTTTAAAGTTTCATTCTTTGGAGGAAATTTTCTGTTTCACAATTTTTACTATGCTTAGAAAACCTTATATCCTTTGAAAGATTTTTTTTAAAATTGTGAAAGGGTTTCACAAGAAAGGACCTTTAACTTGTAGAAGTTAAATGATACTCAATTCATAATAGGGAAACATGCGTGTAAACCTTAAGGGATAAGAGCAAAGAAAGAGACAAAAACAAATAAAAAATAGATACTTCAGAAAAATATCTTGAAATATAAATAACTCATGATGTATAATTTATTTTATAATATATAATGCTCAGTTATTCCATGCAAGGTTTTTTGTTACAAATATGCTTTACATGTTTGTGTGTGCATATTTTCATGTAAGTTCATACTACAGTATACATATGGAGCTCAAAGGACGTACTCTGAAATGAATTCTCTCCTTCCACCTTGAGGGATCTGTGAAACAAATTCAAGGCTTCAGGTTTGGTGGTAAGCGCATTTACCCACTGTGCCATCTTACCAGCCCTTGTAAAAGTTACTATAAAAAGACAAGAGAATCAAGGCATGTTGGTGTATAGTTTTAATCCCAGGATGTAGAAAACAGACACAGGAATCACTGTGAGTTCAAAGCCAGCCCGACTCTGCCTCAAAAAGTATGTGGGGGAGGGAGAACAAGAAAAATACATCTTATTTTTATTTTGTAAACTATGCAAACACTAATTGGAACATTCATTTCCAAGAATTGGTTCTACTAACCAGTTATATAAATATCTGAACACAAATAACTATAAATTAACTTAGTATTTTGCTCACTTTAAATATCCTCATAAAGTTTATCTGACATTGTAGTGAGATAGATGAATTAGTGAAACTAAAGAATTTCACTCTATTTTTTTAAATAAATCTGGGGGAAAATGCTTAGAAAATCATGAAGACTATTAGTGAAAATGACTTTTC
Organism: Ondatra zibethicus; assembly: GCA_004026605.1. NCBI lineage: Eukaryota > Metazoa > Chordata > Mammalia > Rodentia > Cricetidae > Ondatra > Ondatra zibethicus. The sequence continues at coordinate 7,473 of PVIU01006459.1, forward strand.
ATCTATGTCTCTGGATTAGAGACCATAACATTCCACTGAGCAAAAACTTGTCTATATATTTGCCTTTTCTGAGATTCTGCATGAGAATAAGGATGAATGAGTATTTATACAGCCAGGGAAAAATAAAGGCAGATCAGACGCAACTTGTGACTTGAGTACTTTGCATAACATTGGTAGTAAGATTTACAGATATAAGTAAAGAGGAATGTCTTGAAATTTTGAAGTTTTTTCAGAAAAAAGGCATGCATATTATTGAAGCTAAACAAAAGGTGACTGGTAAAGACAGCAACACCATTGAATAGAAATAAAGAACTTCAACCTGGTACTAAAGAAAAGATGCCTTGAGGATCTGTCTGGAACTGGCACAGTGTACCCACTGCAGGTTAACTGTACAAATATTTTAATTCATTTGTGTGATTGGTAAGGGGAAAACAAGGGCCAGTGGAAGTATTCATGAAGAAGCTACTTGGGAACCCATGATTTTTAATCCAAATAAAAAGTAAAATAGGAGGGGATAATAGAAAATATGTTATAGGAAAGAAACTGGTACAGGTACTAGATACTGGGAGCTAAAAGTCTAAGAGAGGAAGGTAATAGGAAAGTGGTGGAAGATAAAGTGTGGATTAACTACAACTAAGAATGAGGAATAAACTTTTAAAATCCCATTAGTCTGTAATTTCATCAAGAATATCATAGAAGGTGTTTGAGTAGAACTATCCACCCATAGCAAATGATACTGCTTCCATAGACATATGCTATTAAAATAAAAATCTTAGTGCCAGATATGGGTTACCTTCTGATGAATTATTCAGTGGAGAGGCCCTAGAGGCACCTAAAACAACACAAGCTATTCCATTGCTCTTGGTTTCCTAAGTAAGTAGATGCTAAGACTCTACTGACAAATATCGCAAATACTTCAGTGGCAGGACATAGATATTGGATATGAAATTACAAGATTTAAATTTAGCATGCTTGGTTTCAGCTTGTTCTGGTGTCATTCCTCCTTTTCGTATGTCACCTCCCTTTTACAATAGAAATTTAATGTTTACCTTGCTATATGTTGAAGAATGCATAGGTTTGGTTTTTTTTATTGTTTTGTTATAATAGGGACTCATGTTGAAGAATTGTCTAAAGATTAAGAGGAGATTCCAGAATTTGGACTTTGAACTATTGATTTGTTAGAACAAAGTGCTTTTAGAGAATGCATTTTGAACTATGAGATAGAAATGAGCTATTTAGAGACCAGGAGTAGAATGGTATAGGAGATGTATTTGAGTGTCACGTTTAAAGGTGGACTTGTGGTAGGATATCTTGACTTCCAATTTAATTGAATGGAAAGATATCTAGAAGATAATGAAGGCACACTTTTGGGTATGTTTATACTGGCATTTTCAAGAGATTTTGAATTAAAATAGAAAGACCTCGTATCAATACGGGTGGCACTATCTTATGGACGAGGGGCACAGATACAATACATAGTGAGAATGTTTATTAGCATTGTCATTTTCTATTTTTCAGCTGTCATGAATTGAGCTAAACTACACATTTTGTACTACCACCAAAATGTTCTACTTCACCATGAAACAGAAATAGTGTAACTGGATGACAATTCAACAACACTTTTAAAATCCTGTCTCCAAATAAATACTTTCTTCCTTAGGTTATTTATGTCAGCTCTGTTCTCATGGCAATGAAAAGTCTGGCTAATATAATATTTGTAATTCTAGATTACTATCAACAGGATAAGACAGTTGATGTTCTGCTACAGTTTATGAACACAATGAATCCTTGAAGCATTTCACCACCTACACAACACATTACTGTTCAAACCTACCCTCATGTGTTTTTATGTAATTTACTTTACCTAACTTCAGAGAACTTTTTCATCTCCTTCTCTGTCGCTTACAATATGCCGCCATAACTTACTGACATGTCACAGAGGTTTTCTAACAAAGTTACTAGTCAGTAACATCTACCCATTGTGTAGGATAGATTTCCCTGTTGCTTAAGCAAAGAACTAAAATTAGGACAAAGAAAAAAGTAGAGTGATTAAAAATATGTCCTATTTTAATGGATGCTGTTGTTTCTTCTTTTTTTTCTAGAACAATGCAGCAACTTATTCAAAAGAAAATTGTTTCTTCTCTAATTTTTAGAAGATATTGTAAGTCTTTGAAATATATCTCAGTGATTGTTGGAAATACTGTAAGAGATGATCATTCTTAGTCTGTTTCACAACTTTTTAAACCCATGAGATTTCAAAATGTATTGGATAACTGATTAGGGACCTCATCTCTGAGAATAAAAGTTCTTAGTTTGTAGTTTTTGGCGTAGGAGTGGGACTTTTGACCGAGATTTCTGTCTCCCTGAATCCCGCAGTCATTTAGTCCCAAACAGACACACAGAGGTCTACATTCATCATAAACTGGCTGGCCTAGTAGCTCAGGCTTCTTATTGATTAATTCTTACATCTTACATTAACCCATTACTCTTGACTGTGTTAACCACATGGCTTGGTACCTTTTTCAGTGAGATAGTCACATCTTGAGTCCTCTATGTTGTGTTTCCTCTGTGTCTGGGTGATGACTGCAGAGAGATTCTTTCTCTTCCCAGAATTCTCCAGCTCTCCTTACCCTGCCTCTACTTCCTGCCTGGCTACTGGACATCAGCATTTTATTAAAATAGGGTTGACAGGGTACAGACCATTATCCCATAGCAGTGGGACTTCGCGAGATTTTTCCCCATCCACATTAGCATATCTATTGGTGTCAGACATGTTGCTGCGGTATCATGTGTGTAGCTTCCCTGTCATTTCCGTGAGACATTATCTCACAGAAAGCCTGTTCCTCTGTCTCTTACAATAGTCCCTCCCGTATTCTGTGGTAGTCCCTGTGCCTTAAGTGTAGAAGTTATGTTATAGATAACTACATAAAGTCTGGGTACCCCAATAACAGTTGCTCTCTACATTTTGACCAGTCAAGATGGGGGAAGGATAGATTGGAAGAGCAAGGAAAGAGATATTTTGATTGAGGGAATCATTAGGAGGCTAACAAGAAACCTAGCACTAGAGAAATTCCCAGAAATCCACAAGGATGACCCCAGCTAAGACTCTAAACAATAGTGGAGAGGGTGCCTGAACTGGCCTTGCCCTGTAGTCAGATTGATGACTATCTTAAATGTCATCATAGAACCTTCATCCAGTAACTGATGGAAGCAGAGGAAGAGACCCACAGGAAATCATTGAGCTGAGAATCCAATGTCCAGTTAAGAGTGGGAGGAGTGAGTATATGAGCAAAGAGGTCAAGATCATGATGGGGATACCCACTGAAATAGTTTACCTAAGCTAATGGAACCCCACCATCTCTGATCTGAGAGAGAAAGAATCAGCATAGGAACAAATTAGGCCTCTGAATGTGGGTCACAGTTGTGTGACTGGGGCAGACTGTGGAGCTATTGGCAGTGGCACCAGGATTTATCCCTACTGCTTGTGCTGTTTTCTTTCCTTTTGGGGGGAGAACTCATTCTCTTTAGATAGATATGTTGCTCAGCTTAGATATATTAGGGAGGGCTTTGGACCTTCCACAAAACAATCTGTGGTTGATAGTTGCATGGCTGGGGCAGACTGGGTGACCACTGGCAGTGGCACCAGGATTTAAACCTACTGTTTGTATTGGCTTTTTGGGAACCTATTCTTTTTGGGTAATACCTTGCTAATCTATCTCCTGTCATGTTATTAATAGCTGTCACCTCATGTCCTGCATGTCCTGTTTCCTCCATCTCTGGCTGGAGACTCCACTTTTCTTCTTCCCAGAGTTCTGTCTCTCCCCAGACCTCCCACCTACACATTATGCCTAGCTATTGGTTGTTCAGCCATTTATTGCACCAACAGTACATCTTCACACAGCACGCAAATATCTCACAATTTTGCCCCCTTTCTATCTCAATAAAAAGGAAAAGGTTTAACTCTAACACAATAAAACTTTATAATAAGAACAATTATCAGGTAAGAATTATATTTACAATGCTCAGTTCATTTGCCTTTGGCAAATTCAGAGAAAATATTCTATTATCTATCCTATCTTGGTGAATCAAAACATTTGTACCTAATTCATTTTCTATCCTAACCTGTATTACGAACCGAAATCTATTTTTTTAGACCTCAAAACATTTTTTAGATAAACAAGCTAAGCTTTTATGTCTCTCAACCTTATATACTTTGTACCTGTTTTGTGGAGTTTCTATTTGAAATTTGATAGCAAGGAAAGCTATAAAACTATGACTATTTAGTCTTCAAACCCCTAAAAACTTCAGGAAGGATATAATATTACCTGAATAAATAGGCAGTACAGAGCAAATAACTTTCTAAACTTTAGACAGATATCTGCCTGGACAGCCATCCAAGGTTCCTCTGCAATGTTAGTGCATCAATATTTAGCCTACAGGCACAGAATATTTGACAGACTTTTCTATGGATCAGGAATTTTGAAAGACTGACCTACCTTGTCTTGACCAAGTTTGGCAATAACTTTCTTCTGTATCTGTTTGTACAATTTGCACAATGTACTATTAGCAGCCAAGGCAATGGCAGTTTCTTGCCCAAATTGCTAGATTTGTGACATAGAAAGCAAACTCCATATGGAGGTTCTTTGCTGCCTATCATTCTTTTTTTGAGGGAAATTAGCACTGCCAGGAGCACACTGTTATGAAAAGCTTAAAACTGTTAAAACATCTTAAATGCTATATTCACTGGGTCTCTGAAGTGCTCAAAGATCATCTATCTAAAATATATCTTTGTTTTACTTTTAAAACTTACATACATGACTACAAGTTTGATTGTTATAGATGACTAACTACTAGCATATATTTCTTAATTTTCTTAACCTGCCAGTTTGTAATAATAGCCTTTTAGGACTACAACTTTACATTATATTCTTAAATGAGCTGCATAGGTACAATTCTTTAAACAAGAGTAGAAACATATATACAGTATAGCAAAAATACTGTTAAATTTTCATCAATATTCAAAAGTACCAATATAAAATATTTGATAGCAATAGTTGATTTTTAGTTTAAAGTAAATTAAATAATCTTCCCCTTTATCCTACCATTTCTATTTCCCCCCTTTTTCTTTTCAGAAGAAGATGCTTGACTCTACTCACCTTTATTCAGTTTTCTCCCTGACAATAACCAAAAACAACTTGTAACCAACCCCCTAAATAATGATAAACATCTATAATCCATTGAACAACCAAAAACCACCCACTCCACAACCCCATCTCTTGGGAAGGTGGGTGTCATGTTCTCTAGACTGCTTCTTGTTGTATTTTCCCTGGCATCTCTAGGAGACCCTGAGATAACTGGAAAATGGTCAAGTCCTTGGAGAGCAATCAGAATCATTTGTTGTCTGGTCTCTGTGTAATGGGAAAATTCAGGGCTTATGTGAAATCCTGTCTGGAGTAGTACATGAGGTTGGACTATCTCAATTAGCAATCTTGCAGGTTTTCTGGAGGCAGAATTTTGAGGAAACTGAAACAGAGGCATTTGGAAGTTAGATAAGCTTGGCTACTTGTTTAAATTGGTGTCTGGTTCCTTTTTCCTGAAAATACCCAAACTTTTAAAGGTTATACACACAGAGACATACACACACACACACACACACACACACACAAACACATACACACACAAACTTTGAAAGGGTTATATATAATCAGCATTAGAACAAGCGAGGAATGTAGGGTGTGCATAAGTAAGCTAAAGTTTATTTGTCTTCTATATTTCAGCAGAAAAGAGGCATCAGTTAACTTTATAAGTTTAATTGAATGGCATAAAAAGCCTCTATTCAAGCCATATGAATTAATGACTTGTAATAATAAGTCATGAGAATTTTGTAGCCAACAAGGTTTATCATGTCTCATCCGGTTTCAGAACTGTTCCCTGACTTCCATTCTGAAGCCAAGACATCTGTAAAGTGTACAGGTTGGCTTAATTCAACAATCCTTCTACAACACAATGTCTCCTAGCAGCTGCCATTTGCTTATAAACATTCAAAAAATTCAATTCAAGAAAGCAAAATACAGTCTCTTGATGCTCTGTATATTTCCCATCCTTATCATACCTTATTCTTTTTTGTTATTACTTTACTCTTTCTTTAAAGACTTAACTTTATTATTTTAATCTACTTATTTTTTCTTTGACTGTATACACACATTTTTACTGTATCTGTTTAGAGATTTGCTCTGTTGGGATCTCTTTATTGCATGCATGCAGCCTTCTGTGCCCCCATGAGCCAAGCCTTAATTAATCCATATGCATGCCTCTGCACATGGTGCTGGCGGGGTCAAGCCTGCAGGCAGTGGCTAAGAGCCACATCTCTGTGTGCTCTGACCAGCCTGAGAGACCACAGGACCAGGAAGCCACAACTGGCTCTATATTTGCCTGTTTGGAACTTAAAAACACTTTCTCAGTTACTATATGGAAATGTATGCACCTATATTGGACACGACATGTAGCAAGTCTTACCTTTTCTGCCAGTCATCTACCAAAAAAATGAGATGAAAAGTTCTTATTAGTTGTGAAATCTCTGCCTGTAACTTAAGCTTGTTCTTAACTAGCTTAACCCATTTGTATCAATCTGTGTCCTGCTATATGACTCATGACTCCTACCTCTCCTGCTGCATGTCCTGCTTTCTCCACCTCTGTCTGAGAACTCTGTCCTTCTTCTCAAGAGTTCCTTCTCTGCCTGGAAGTACCACATATATCTCCTATCTAGCTATTAGCTATTCAGCCTTTTATTACACTAGTCATAGCAATATATCTTCACACAGTGTACAAATATGCAACAATGCTCTTCTCTGTTAAGAAAAGACAAAATTGGTGGGTATTGGGGAGACTTTGTTATTGAAAATCTGGAGCTTCTTATATATTGTGGGTATTGCCCCCTATCATAGTTGCAGTTTATAAGCTTCATTTTGTTTCGTTGCTGAAATGAAGCTTTTCAAGTTGAGTCAATCCCATCCCCAAATCCATGTTTGTTTCCTGTGCTTAGAGATCTTGTTCAAAAACTTCTTCATTATTGTAATATTATTCTAACCACTAAAGTGAACTGCACCATTTTACACTAGTGGTTTCAGTAGCCATGCAATGAAAAAAAATATTTCATAACTACTTCCACATCATTTTTTTTATAAAATGCATTTTGATAGTATTGCTGCCCCACTAGTCATCCTATCTTTACCTATCCATCTGTCTCTCTCTCTTGGTCTAAAGTGAAACAAAATATAACAAAAAGCCAAAATTACCAAACAATAACAACAACAAAAGGTACACACACAAAAACAACCAAAAACATGGAGTTATTTTGTTTTGTTCAACTACTCTCAGCCCCAGACTGTGACATTGATATATCTAGTGCCATTCATTGGAGAAAACTGATTTTCCCTCTTTCACCAGGATTAGATTTCAGATAAAGTATCATTAAGAGAAAGAATTAAACTTGAAATACGTTTTGTTGGAAACTGATTAAATATATGTAAACTATAGCATTTACTTCATTTTTAGTACCCAAATTGAAATAATATAAAATAAGTAAAATTATTTCTCTTAGGCTAGAATTGATACAGCTACTTACTTTCACATTGTCCAATAATTTTTCAACTTAAAAATACCTCTTCTTTTAATGTATTACAGAAAAAATATCCTGTCTATTTCATAAAAATTTTCGACACAATAATAGTTAGATTTTTAAATTTGTACCCACCTGTGATGAGGATTTTGCACATAGTCCCTATTGAAGGGAAAATAATAATACACTGACTTCGATTCTGTGGTATTTGTATCTTTCCGTATTCTAAAACCCTTTGAGATCAAAATGATAAAATCTATATATTAAGATTCATTTAATATATGAATAATTATATTTTTATTAACTTAAATTGCTATAGACTTCCCATTCATTTTAATATTGGAAACAGTTGTGTACTGTCAATAAACATGAAACACGATTTAGCAAGAATTGTGGTAAATAAAAACGAAAAGAAAATATGGCTCCTTATAATGAGCTCACAACATTCCAGTTAGAAGAACTTGTAGTGTTTGAATAGAAATAGCCCCCATAGATTCATGTGTTGAGTATCATTCTTGGGCCTTAGCGGGTGTCATTATTAGGAGGTGATGCCTTGTGGGAGGAAGTGTATCACTGTGAAGGTGGGCTTTAAGATCTCTTATATGCTGAAGCCATGGCCATGGTGACAGTCTCCCTCTGCTCCCTGCAGATGAAGACGAAGAACTCTCAGCTCCTTCCCTAGCACTACGTCTGTCTGCATGCTGCCACGCTTCCTGTCATGATGATAATGGACTAAACCCCGGAAACTCTAAGCCAGTCTCAAATGCTTCTTTTATATGAGATGCTGTGGTTACGGTGTCGCTTCACAGCAATAAAGCTCTAACTAAGATAAAACTGAAATAAAAATTGAAAACAAGAGATACCACTATTTGTTTCAATTTAAAATACAGTTGCTTTAGGCTCAAAAGGATGATGCAGCTCATAAAGGCACCAGCCAAGCCTGCCAAGCCTGACACCTGAGTTCAATCCCCATGATATCATGAAGCCCACATGATAGAATAAAACTAACTCCTGAAAGGTGTACTCTGATTCCATAGGCATGCCAATGCACAAATATACATACACATGTACATATTGACACATATCAACAAATATATGTAATAAACATTTTAAAATAATAGATAATAATTATAATAACAATGATAGACTCTTTAGATATCATGTGAGACTTCTTTTATCCAGGTGCCAGTTTAAATGCAAAACGCACTATAATAATATGTCCTTCTAATGCTCTTGTGCAGGAAAAAGGAATTCGGGCACAAAGAGTTTCTATAGGTTGGTTCCTGAAGCTACACAGTTTTTCAGGAGCTGCAGTTACCACTCAGATACAGGTAGTCAGTCTTTCCAGAATCTTCTTTCTTGGCCATTACGCAGCATTTCCAGGTTATGCTTAGAATCTTGACACTGTTTTGGTGACTTTCTGCTAGTATGATGAAGCTCTCTAATAAAAGCAGCTTAGGAAGTGTTACTTTGTCTCACCGACTATGGTCCAATCCATTATGATGGGAAAATGAGGGCCAGAGGCACACGAAGCAGCTTGTCATGTTACACCAGCAGTCAGAAGAAGAGAAATGAAGGAGGGGGTCTCACTTTCTCCATTTTATGTCATCCAGGATCTCTTCTCAGAGAATGTCCCCCAAACACACACAGTTAAGGTGGGATTTCCCACATCAGTGAGGACTATCAAGATAATCTCCCATAAGCATGCCCGGAGGCCCATCTCCCATGGGAATCTAGATGCTGACATACACTATATTAACCACCATGTGTACCTCCTGCCAAACGAACCTTTTTAAGTTTACATATAAATTTGCAACCAACCAAATATTACAACCGAAATAGCTAAAATGAAGATAAGAAACATTGCCTGACATCACTTAAACAACTGTGAAAGATGTCTATTGCATTTTGTGAATTTAGGACAAGGTGAGGTTACTGGGAAAATATCAGCTACCAAAGCCACATACTGAGGAAGGAGAGAGTAAGGTTTCCTACTGGAGAAAACACAGGAAGATTAGTGGACCATGGGCAAACTGTATCTTTGTAATGGCCAAGTACCAGATCCAGAATAGCAGAGAGAGGACAATGTGGGAAACGCTTGAACAAACTACCTCCACTTTCTGCAGTCACCCTCCTAGAGTGGAGCAGTCCCGAAGGAATAGGGCCAAGTGCAAGGGCAGAAGCCTTTACCACGGCAGGCAGTTGCTGCTGACTCACAGGGTCAAACTCACTGAGGTACAGGAGCATCTCCTACAATGGCTTCCTCTGACTAATCTTTGTTTCTCTAGAAAGTCAGTTTAGAAATAAGGTTACTTCAGCGTCATTTATGGGAATTGCTTATTTCCAGACCATCTTTCAGAAATGAGGAAGAAATATAAGGACCACACTGAAATACATTCTTAAATCAAAAGAATAGAACATAAAGATTTACTTCTGGGATTCTGAGGCTTTTTTGTATATCACTAGCTTTGGTTAACCCACTCACTGAGAATTCATTTTCCCCTCATCCCCCAACCCCTGCTTAGCACTTTGACCCTCAGAACTCCACCTTCTGTTTTTTCACATGTGTTCTACTATCAGCTTACTTTTGTTCTCAGAGTTGTGATACAGTAGGTGTCCAGAGGGCTTTTCAGACCCTTTAATGTTTTGTGCCCTCCCTTGCACATCCTAACTTGACCCATACCACTGCACCTCTCCATGTTTAGGCCTTCTCACCCCCAGTATTCTACCACAACTTTTATTTTACCTATAACATAATATCCTGCCTCTCTCAATGTTCTCTCTCCAAAAGGCACTGTGCTAGCCAGTTTTATGTAAACAAGCTGGAGTTATTTGGAAGGAAGGAACCGGAATTCAGAAAATATTTCTAAAAGTAACAGCTGTAGGGCATTTTTTAAATTACTGATTGATACAGAACGGCCCAGACCATGGAGAATGATGTTATCCCTGGACTGATGGTTCAGAGTTCTATAAGAAATCAGCCTGAGCAAGCTGGAGCAAGCCAGTAAGCAGCGTTCTCCCATGGCTTCTGCATCAGCACCTGACTCCCATGTTTGATTTCCTGTCCTGACTTCCTGAAATTATCTAGAATGATGTGGAAGTGTAAGTCAAATAAACCTGTTCTTCTTCAGTTTCTTTTTGGTTATGGCATTTTACACTGCTATAGTAACCCTAAGACAGGGCCTTTCCAGTCTTCTTACGTCTACTTTTGCTCCAAGTCAAATATACAAAATAAAATACTTGAAGCTAGGATTAACAAATGAGAGAGAACATACAGCATTTTGTTCTGTGCCTGATTTACCTAAATCAATATTTTTTTCCAGTTCCAGCCAAATTATCTGCAAATGTAATGGCTTCCTCTTTAGCAGAGCAGTATTAAATATTTTCTTTTTTATCATTCATCTATTGGTCAGTATTGAAGTTCATTGCAGTTCTAGCTATTACAAATAGAGCAGCAACTAGTTAGCAAGCTAATTTCAACATTCAACTTTTAAAAAAGGAGTTCATGTGAAATTACTCTACATGGGTGGACAATGTTGCTCCCATGGAAAAGGAGTCATTGCATGAAAATTATAGAATACAGCATGGGACACATCCTATGAGTCTCTGGTTAGGGAGACCTAAGTGGTCTCCAAACAAATATAAGCTATCGTCACTACCTTTGACTAGCCACCATAACTATATGGTAAGATTCTATTGCTGTTGAAGACACCACAAATTTGCCACAGAACTGTCTTAATTATGTTTTGTTTTGTTTTTTTTTTTGGTGAATGCTGTAATAAAACACCATGACTAAAAGTAGCATGGAGCAAAGTGTTTATTTTACCTTTTGCTTGATAGAAAGTGCTCATTGCTGAGAAAATTCAGAGCAGAAACTCAAGATCAGAGGCTATGATGGAGTGCTGCTGATTCTTCTGACTTGATCCTACTGACTTACTCAGCCTGAATTCTTGTAAAACTCAGGACCACTTGCTCAGAGGTTGCTCCATGCTTCATGAGCTGAGCCTACCCACATCAGTCGTTAAATGGGAAAATGACTTAAGGATTTTCCTACAAGCAATCTGGATGGAGATATTTTCTCAACAGATATTTCTCTTACCAAATAATCAGACAATTCTGGCTTGTGTTAACTTGACAAGAAAGGAAGAAAGAAAGAGAAAGAAAGAAAGAAAACAATTAAGTCTTTGTCAATTTTAACAACACACAAAGACATTACCAAAAAACCGTGGCCTTTTATTTCTTATCTTTAATATGTGATGTTATTATTAGCCTGATAATATAAATCATGCAAACTTTTCAAAGTTTTTCAGTAGAAAAAAATCAAACATTTTAGATGTTCTGTACCTTATAAACATACAAAGCTTCTTCCAAAGTTCAATGCCCCCACACAGAAATCCAAAGTGTCTTTAAAATATCCAAAATATCTCACCTGTGGGCTTCTATAAAACTGAAAAAACAACCACAAAATAAATGTTTTCTTATTGCAAGAGGAAAGAATCAGCACATAGTCTAAGTCAAAAATTGGGTATAAAATGTTATTGCTGGATGTCTAGGACTCATTCATGATCCTTTGGGCTTCAAATTCTCTTGGCAGGTCCATAGTTCTGTCTGCCATCCAAAGAGCACATGGTTTGCCTTATAGTCTCAGGACAGTTCCATTACATACTTTTTCCTGTCCTTGGTGGTTATCCCAATGGATTAACATCTCTGGATTTCTGAAGTCTCCAATGAAACTGGCCTGTACTTTCACCAAGGCTCTTCTCCAGGGCTCTTTTTAGAGAGTCTGATCCTTGTCACAATGGTGCCAACTTTCAGCTTCTCTCCGTCACCCTTCAGTCCTGGGGCTTCTACAACAAGTAAGGCTATGCATTCATCAAGCCTCTCCGGCTTTACAATGCCAAGTCTTAGTTGCTCTTTATGCCTTCAAATCGAGTAACATCCAAGAAACTCTCATACATTTCCAAGTTTGTCTGACAGCACAAGGGACAGCCGTGGCCCTAACTGAACCACAACTTCTATGTGCTGACACGGAAAAACAACAATAGCAACAGCAACAAAACACTTGAAGGTTTTTGGTGTAGGAGGGTCTTCTGTTTGTATATTGCCCTCATTGGTTAAATAAAGAAAACTGCCTTGGCCTTTTGGTAGGACAGCCCTTAGGTGGGGGCGGAGTAGATAGAAGGGAATGCTGTGAGAGAGAAGGCAGTGGAGCAGACGCCATGCTTCTCCAGCACAAGATGGACACTGGTTAGACTCATGCCGGTAAGCCACAACTCAAGTGGCAAAACACATTAATGGAGATGGGCTAAAATAATATGTGAGAGTTAGCCAATGGGGGGCTGGAGATAATGTGCTAGGCAGTATTTAAATAAATACAGTTTCAGTGTAATTATTTCGGGCACACACCGGAAGCCGGATGACACAAGGGGCCCAGCGCCGGAAACGCAGCCCGAGCCCCTCATTACTACAGGTTTTTTAATTCAATAATTGATAAGGGATTTCCTTCTGTATGCTATGAATACATTTTATTATCATTGGTTAATAAAGAAACTGCTTTGGTCTATGGCTGGGAAGAATATACACAGGCTGGAAGAATATACAAATGGAGAGAGAGAGAGAGAGAGAGAGAGAGAGAGAGAGAGAGAGACAGAGAGAGACAGAGAGAGACAGAGAGAGAGAGACAGAGAGAGACAGAGAGAGAGAGAGAGAGAAAGCAGAATAAGAGAGACACCATGTAGAAACCAAAAGAAAAAGACACCAGAACATTACCAGTAGGCCACAGCCTTGTGGTGATATATAGATTAATAGAAATGGGCTAATTTAAGATATAAAAGTTAGCTAGAAAGATGCCTAAGTTGTTGGCCAAATAGTGTTTAATTAATATGCTCTCTTTGTAATTATTCTGATCTAGTAGTCTGGCAATGAACAAGCAGTCTCTGTTTACAAATAATGCTGTTTCTTCTTTAAAATACATAATGATTCAGCATAACCTAACCAGTATTGATTATCCAATTAAAGAGATGATCTTAATTTAGTAGTTCTGGCCTCTTGTCAATCACATCTGATTCTTAAGATCCAGCTGAATGGTACCACAGAATATTAATTCAAAATATGTAATGGCCCAAATAGAATCTTTAAAGAATTTCCCAAACTTCTGACTGTAACGTCATATCCAGGCCTCCATCTTTTCACTCCGCTCTGCATTTAATGGCTCTTCCTCCTAAAGTTCTAAAATTCCTTCCACAATCCTTCCAAAAGCATGGTCAGGACTGTGACAGAAATACCTCATTCCTCTTTCTGTTCTCTGTCTTAGTTAAGAATTCTGTTGCTATGATAAAACACCATTGTCAAAAATCAACTTGTGGAGAAAAGGGTTTATTTCACTTTACACTTTTAAGTAGCATTCCATCTCTGAGGTAAGTAAGGGTAAGAACTCAGGCAGGCCAGAAGCCTGGAGACAGGAATGGAAACAGAGGCCATGGAAGAGTGCTGCTTATTTACTTGATCCCTACGGTTTTCTTTGTCTACTTTCTTACAAAAGTAAGAAATTTTCTTGCCTTTCCAGAAATGGCCTCCATAGGCTCGGTCCACCCACTTGAATCATTAATTAAAAACTGCCATGCAGACCTGCCTACAGACAATCTGAAATGGAATCATTCTCTCAATCGTGCGTCTCCTTCCCAGAGTACTCTACTTTATGCCAAGTTCAAAAACAAAAATAGGACAAGACCATTGAGAAACCACTTTCAATATCAATCTGTCTGTGGAATTTCCTCTTTGCTGGCTAGTATTTTATAGTGTTGGATGGTGCTACGAAACTACTTAGTGACAAAAAGAGACATCAATAGTCTAACCATAGGTCCCACAGGTTGCAGTTTCAACCTACTAGTCAACTGCTAGGTCCCACATGTTGCAATTCCAGCCTGCCAATCAAGATCTACTTACTGCTGCAATAGTTGCAAGAATATTTGGGCTATCTAATCATATTTGGATTGGATTTAATGCCAGATCCACAAAAGAATACAATATCTAGTACTATAATTAAAAAGCCATGACTGGCAACGTCACAAACGCAAGGTTAGGACCTGCTACTGTTATTTTCCTCGTCATTCTATGTAATTGACACTTAAGTGTGCATGTTTATACCCACAGACCTGGTCTGACTTCAATCTGGGTCCGAGAAGCTTCTTTTTGCAGTGGGCAAAAGTCCAAAAAGAGATAGGTAACTAGCCGAAGTGCTGAGAATAAAATACCGAGTGCTCAGTCCTAAAATGAACACCTGCATTAACTCTAGTACAACCAAAGCTCAGAGGTCACTATGGAAGAGATAGCTGAAAGAATGTAGTAACCAGAAGATCAGCAAGTTACTCTGAAATGCTGTCTTCTAACTATGACCTAATTATCAAATTATTATTTCACAGCATCTGTGGCTACCTGTCCAACATATACATAAGATCAAGGCAGCCAAAATCCTGGCATAGATGAAATGGATAATCTCCAAGCCACACTTTATACTTAGAAGTTATTGGAATTGGTTACTTACATGGGGATACAGGATGATTCTTCCTAGAGATTTTGGCCACTGCTAAGCTTCCCATACTTTGGTGAATGGCTCCACACCCATGCATACATGGGCACTTCTAACTTAAATAAGTAAAAGATGTTAATTTGTGAAGGGATGTGTTAGATGAAGGGAGACAGGAACAAAAGGGAGGAAATAAGAGTGATATGATATATTATTCCATACATGAATGTGAAATTCTCAAAAATAAAGAAAAACATTCAAAAGTAGAATAAAATAAGCAAAGATGTCTGCCACTATCATAGTCAACTCTATAAATGCTTGGAAAATAAAGGGAGAATTCTCTTTAATGTCTGTTTCTAAAATAGAACCTTGATTTCAGTACTACTGATCTGAGACAGAAAGAAATGACTCTTTCTTTCTGAGATCCAATCAGATAAGACTCTGCAATTATACTAAGGAT
Organism: Ondatra zibethicus; assembly: GCA_004026605.1. NCBI lineage: Eukaryota > Metazoa > Chordata > Mammalia > Rodentia > Cricetidae > Ondatra > Ondatra zibethicus. Next base: position 23,076 of record PVIU01006459.1, read on the forward strand.
GTAACTTGAATGGCTTATATCCTCTTCTGCCTAACTAATTGGGATAAATGCTGGCATCCCTGCTCACCTACAGTAAGGTCAAAATCTCAAGACTCCTCAGACATTCATTTTCCTTAGGACCTTCATTCTTGGTCAAGAGCCCCATCCTTCAGTCTGGCCAGATCACTGATCCTTCTTGCTTTGTGTTCTTGGGGACTGTACATCTGTGGAAGCAGGCTCATTTATATGAATACTCATCCATTTGAACTTCCTCTAGGCTTTATTATCTAAACTATAGGGGCTCTGCCCAAGGGCAAGGTTTTCCATTCCCAAAAAGACTATTTATAGTCTATCACCAAAATGGATGAAACTCTGTGTATGAGTCAGCAACTAGAGGAAGGAAGAGAGGGCAGAGTAAAGGAAACGCGTCCTACAATGCAAGGACAAATGCAGTGTAGACACAATCAGCAAAATAACCCACAGTAAGTATGAGCTAATTTAAACAAAACTATCAGCAAATATTTGGTTTTGACATTGCTTTAAAAATATCTGCTACTAACAGGGTGCAGTGGTGCCTACTTTTAATCCCAGCACTCGAGAAACAGAGGCAGGTAGATCTGTGTGTAGAAGGCCAGCTTAATGGACATTGTGACTTTTAGGACAGAGCTATATAGTGAGGTCCTGTCTCAAAAAGAAAACAACAACAAAAAAACAAACAAAACAAATCTGACAAATCTGATACCTTACAGATGAAAATATGGACATATAGTCTGCTCTATAGTTACTGATTTCTAATTTTAGTTTTCACTGACACTGATTACCAGTTTATGGTCTATGAAACAATTATCTCCTTTTTGAGATTTTTCTTTCATTGCCTCTACTCTTTCTAGATGTGATTTTCTATTCTTTCATAAGATTAAATATAATCTCTGTACGGTTAGCTCAAATACTCATTCCACGGGCTTAAATTATTTTCCTAGAATCTAAACTTATTTCAGTAATTGTTTACATATTTTCTGTTCAGAATCTATTCATAGTTTTCCTAATCAAAACTTTCTCTTTCCCCATATTTCCCTAACCAAATGTCTCACCCAGGCATCACTTGTGAATAAATGTTATTTTTATTTCTCTCACCCAAATCAAGAATCATTCGTTATTTATAATTTTTTATATTATGGAGGTTAGATAACTTGGGTGCTCAAGAGTTCTGTCTCTGAAACCTCTCAGGTCTCTCTACCCATGTCTCTCAACCTTACCCCCATTCTTATTAGTCAATGCCATGATTTATTTTCCTATAGAACCATTGCATTGGCTCTCCCTTTATCCTTACTGCATTTGCTTTATTCAACTCATCCAATTGAATCCAGTATGGACAAATTAGACACTCACCTGCTTAAATATACCTAGAAATATTTCATTGAATTTAAAATTAAATGTAGGGATTTGAAAGATGACACTGTCATTCAAAGAGCTTGCCGCTCTTCTAGAAAACTTAAATCAGTTTCCTGCAACCAAGTCAGGCAGTTTGCCCACCTGGAAGTTGTGCCTTCTTCCAGCTTTCACAGACATCTACACAATGTGACAACACATAGAGACACACATATGTACACATAATTTAAAATAAACCTAATTCTTTTGAATCATATCTATTCTCCTTACTGACATGAGTTTGCAAAGTCAAGAGAAATAGTGAACAATTGGGGCTCTTCATTAAAGCCCTGCATTTGTGTCACAATGCAACAACAAATTCATAAACAATAGTCACATTACAGTAAAATTGTATCATAAGCACTGAAATTGAATTTTGTGACTTGCATATTTCATACAATAGTATCAATTTGATATTTTAAAGAATTTAAACTATAAAATCTATTCTTCACATCAATGCAGAATCAGGTGGCATCCCATGCTTAGCCTGTGAGTCACAGTCTGCCAGGTTGACCCAAGCAACTACTTCAATTGCTTCTGAGACAGTGTGACTCTTGTTTACTCCTAGATCACTGTACCTCTGCCACACTAACTGTTCTTTGTTACACAATTGTCTTCTGACTTAGGGATTGTGCATTCATTCTTACCTTACTTATCCTTACAACTGTCTCCCATGTGAAGAACGGATTGCGACTTATTCTTCATCCTTCCACAAACAGAAACTATTTTTGCAAAATGTTATTTCCTGATATATTCTCTCTAAAATAGCATCTCCACCACAATCTTATTGTCATTTTCATTACACTTATTATGCTATAAAATTCTCTGTACAGTGTCAAGTGTATGTATAGTTACTTTATAAAAAGATGATTGAAATAAGATAAATGACATTATAGAGTCCTTGAGTGAGAAAAGATAAAATGGACAACTGTATTAAATACAAATATTATTCCCTTACCATAGATATCAGAGTTAATAAAGTAGGAGAAAATAAAATAAATCAAAGGCATCCAGGTAGTAGAAATATAAAAGAAAAAATAACAAAATTCTTGGTTGGGCTCATAGCAGAGTGTGATTGTTCATATTAGGGGACAAAGGGTATATAGATTGGTTTATTAGAGAAGTATAGCTCTGTGTAGCATGCATGAAGAAGCCCTAGATCTGATACTAGCAAAACAAGTCACCAAAGTCACAAATAAACAAGAAAAGAAAATAGGTTGATGACATGGCTCAGTGAGTCATACTGGCTGACAAGAATGAATGTCTGAGATTGCTCCCTGGGACCAACATAGTGGGAAGGAGAGAGACCCTAGAAGTTTGTTCTCTGAACTCCACATGTGTGACATAGTACCTGTGAATGTATATGTACAGATACACACACATAAACACACACACATACACATTAAATAGATGAATGAATGTAATAAAAAATAAAATAAAAATGTTTAAACAAAGAAAGCAGAAGACTCCTTCTCCTTCCTCCTCTCTCCTCTCAGAAAGTTTACTAAGAATAATCACAGTTAGTGAAGAAACAAGAAGATTCACGGAGTCAAGGAAATCTAGAAGACATCAGTAAGAACAGAAAGTGTCAGGCATTTGAGCTATGAGCCACTTATCTCTCACCCCTGGCCTCTCAGCACAGCTTGACAGAAACTACTCATAATGGGTGGTAGACAAGAAGGCAGCTTGGCTCAGCTCCCAGTCAAAAGCCAGGGACTCTATGCAGAATAAGCAGTTAGCATTTCCCCTCATTCACATTCCATGTAGAAAAAGTTAAACCACAGGTAAAAACGATTGAGTATTTGGAAAACCCACTCCCACACTGAGCCCCTTCTAATGCAGAACTTGCAAACCAAGCATAATGGCTTTGAAGCTAACCTCATTTTATCTTACTCATGAAGCAGAGACTAAATTACAGGAAGAGAAAGTTTGACAAATCAGAGACTATGTCATCAACCCAATGACAAATTGAAAAGAAAGATGGAGGAGGGGAATTCATTCCATGCTCTTCTTCCTCCATCCCTAACACTTTAGATTTGTCCTATGATTTTAGTGTAATACTGGTCTCAAATGACACTCAGTGTTTAAATTTACATAACTTCAAAGTTGAACAAAGTAAAGCTATTAAATTTTGTTCTTAATGATATTTTCACAGATATGTAACTGAAAAGGGTACACTTGAAGCTTTCCCAAATTTTGCATATAAGGAGCTCTTTGAATTAAAACAAGTGTGCTCTCTCATTATGCTACCTTATTATGCATTGCAGATGTGCTGGAAATTCAAGTGTACTTAGTTGATTCTTACAGATGAAATAAATAGCACATGGTAGCCAGGCATGGCTAAAGTGATTTAATCCCAGCACTCGGGAGGCAGAGGCAGGCAGATCTCTGTGAGTTTGAGGCCAGCCTGGTCTACAAGAGCTAGTTCCCAGACAAGCTCCAAAGCTACAGAGAAGCCCTGTCTCAAAAAACCAGAATAAATAAATAAATAGTAGGTGGTAAGTCTGAAGGGTTTAACACTATATATCCTAGAGGCTTAATGTATATGGCCAACCCTTGTCTATAACAGATGTTTTATGCTGAATAGAGAGTGTAGTTACAGAGAGAATCTGCCTTTCATCGGGTGATTATTTCCAGTGACTTAAGGGATTGCCTCTCAGACACAGTGCCCCGGTACACCCCTTTGAAAAGCATCTTTAGCTTGTTGCAAGGATGCTATACAAATCGAATCTCAGTATCACCATCAGGAAAAGATTATTTTCAGTTCTAACCAGAACCCAAACCACAGCTTGTTGGTGTTTCAAGTAAGCCAAACCCTGATGTCTGCAGCCTCAGCACCACTATGGCTACCTGAAAGCAAACGGCTCTGCTCAGTCAGCAGAATTCCAGGTGGTTCTTTTAGGATGACCAATATTCCTACTTTTTTAAAATGTGTTTTTATTGTTTTGTTTTGTTTCATTGTGTACCAGGTTGACCTTTAATGTGGTATGTAGCTAACTAAGACTGGTCTTGAAACACTGATCCTTCTGCTTCCAACCCCACAGTACTGGGATTGAAGGCATGCACCACCATACCCTGATGTGGGATGTCCTTCTGTATGTATATTGCTTTTATTGGTTAAAGAATAAAGCTGTTTTGGCCAATGGTTTAGCGGAGTATTACCAGGTGGGAAAAATTTGAATGGAGATAGAAAGAATAGTCAGAGTCGAAGGAGATGCCATGTAGCTTCCAAAAGAGTAACATGCCATACGGGTAAGTCACAGCCTCGTAACAATACACAGATTAATAGAAATGTGTTAATTAAAGATGTTAAGAACTAGCTAGAAATATGCATGAACTATTGACTAAACAATGTTGTAATTAATATAGTTTCTGTGTGAATATTTGGGTTTAGGTGGCTGGAAAATGAAAGCACAGTCTCTGTTTATAATGGCTAGTCTGTACAATTGTGGGGATTAAATTCAGGGTTTTCTGAATGGCAGATAAGCAATGTCTGAGCAATTATCCCAGTCCCCAACCATCTCTCCTGTTGAATTTTACTAAGTCTGGCTGTGATAATGGTCTAGATATTTGATTTCCCAGTCACAAAAATGGATTTACAAACCACAGGACTTCCTTGGCATCCATGAAAAGGGAAACAAATTGCATATCCTTTTTAAATTATCTGTGTTCCTTGTAGACACCCATGATTAGGGCCTGTTGTCTGATATGATGAATGATAACAGAGAGCCATGTAGTGAGCATGGGAAGGGGCACACAGGTGCCTGTTTTTGTTATCGTTACTGTGACCTCACAGGGACAATCAAATGTAAAAAGATTTCAGAGTAGGGATCCCACATCTCAGCAGAGAATAAGAGGAACAGAGAACCAAAAAGAAAGAGGAAGGGCAAGGTATTATTCCCAAAGACTTTCCCTAGTGACCTATTTCCTTAAACTAGGTCCTTTCTTATAATTAAAACACTTCTTAATAACTGATTCAAAATTGGAGTTCAGCCATGAGTTAAAACATTCATCAAATAAAAACCCTGGAAAGTACATAAGGGATTACAGAAAGTGGATGTAACAGGTATGCTTGTTAATAGACAATTCATAATTTTTAGCAATAGTTTCCCTGATTTTCTCAGTGCAAGAGAGTATTAAATTGAAAGACATAGCATAATGTTATTATAAATTACTCTAAATTTATAAAAATAACTACATAAATTAACCAATAGTCTATGCAGAGGAATTCCAAATAATTTATACACATCCCTAAAAGTGGAATATAACTCTGCAAGTTTATGTTAGGATTTAAAAAGAAATTCATTTTTTAAAAAGTAAGGTATAAAAAGAGCAAGAACATAACTTTATAGCAAAAGGTACTTAAAACCTCCTACTGTGAGCAGGATATCAAGTTTAAAAACAATAGTGGAGACGTCCTGAGGACATGGCCTTAGTATTATACTAATATTTTCCATCTGTGATGTTCTGATTAAAAAAATCCACAAACCCTGTGGAGATAAGTATCACAGAAACTCACAGTGAAATTCAGTCTTTAAAACTATTCCACCGAAACTCATAAAAACTGTGAGGTCACCAAAACAACTACGTGACACGATACTGTCACTGCCTGCTAAAGCGTAGAGAGACAGGAGGCCAAACATAAAATAACACACTTCCTGGGATCCTGGAATAGAAAGGAATGGGCATTAGGATAACAGGAGTGAATATCACTAATGCACTGTTTAAACTAATAATAAAACATTATTATTTTGTTGGCTTGTTAGTTGTCGTAAACATAAAAAACTGATTTAAGAGGTTACCAAAAGGGAGTTTAGCAGTAGAGCGAATGGAGACTATTGAAAATTTCATAAATTTTATATAAAACTCTGTTCTATATATTGTTTTTCAAAGGTTTAGTACCAATCTCCATCTAATTGGTATATACATACTTATGTATGCATGCATATATATCGGTTTCTTTCTGCATTAATTTATATATTTAAGTGTCTACACCAAATATCTTCTTTTCAAAAGGTATTAAAAACATAATTTAAGAAAAATATACCAAAAAATTTAACGGTTTCCTCTGGATAATTAGACCCAGAGCTCTTTACAGAGGACTTTTAGTTAGTTTTTGCATATTATTTTGTTTTCTCGGTAAAATCTAGTTATATCTCTTTTACTTTATGACTCTTTTTTTGTCATATCCTGACTCTTGCTTACACAAAATAGCACACAAAGGTTATTGTACACAAGGAAGTACGCCCTCTCTTTTTAACGCTTGCTAAAGAAAAGAGCATTTAAGCGATTTGGCTGAGCTGGGGTCTTGTCTTTCTTTATCAGCTTGCCTGAAGTTTTGTTTATGAGTTGTGAGGTTTTAACTGTTACTTATTTCACAGTGCACTCTACTTTATATTTATTATTAAGAGTCATAGAATGCAGTCGTCAGCAATTTCTGTTCATTGTAAATAGAGCTTTATGATGATGAACAAATCTTTTCAGCTCTAGACATTTTTAAGCAGAGTGGCTTTTGGCAAATGGTGAAAAGTTCTTGCAAGTTTCTCGTGAAGGGGCTCCATTGTGGGCATGGATTTATGAAAACAAGATCATTATATTAACCAGTATTCTCCTTATGGAACTGATGTAAGAGTAAATATATTTATAACACACTTAGAACTGTGCAATCATAGATGTACGTAAATGCGAACAAATCTCATCTGCAAAGTTTAACACTAAGAATGTTTAACTCCAGATAGGAATTAAACTAGCAAATCATTGGCTGCTGAGAATAAGTTCAATACTAACAAATAAGACATGTACATTATAACTAGTAGCCACTGCCCTTTGAGTTGAGGTAAAGGGACCAAGGAAGATAAGCCTTTCAGGATGAGATATAGGCATTTTGTAAAATAGATGTTGAATATATATTATGGCACATGATAAATGATTTCTAGGTTCAAAAATTGGATCATAGTCTTTACTTTCATAACTAGAAATTCAGTTACTACTATGAATGTTAGAAATGTGCTTTGTAGCTAAAAGGGAAAAAATTCAATAATAGTAATTATTATTAATTTATTACCATGCATTTTTATGCAGATTGAGTTTATTATTTACCTACCATATACCTGGCATCATTTTTTTAATGTATGGTCCTCATAATTCAGTTTCAACCCACAACATTCTTTTGCTTCGGTGTGTTATCTAGCCATATCATGCTAATAACACATAATTTCACATTTGTGTCAAGTGATAGCATTTTATGTATTTCAAGCTTGAGTTAGACTTTGAGTGCAATATGCCATCTGTTGACCCATAAATTGCCAAATGAATTGGTGATATCACTGTAGAAATATATATAATTACCAAAGCAAGTACATAAGAAAAAATGTGCAGAAAAAATACTTCAAACAATTCACTATTCATCATTTTTATAGAAGAAAGGAGAGGAGAATCCAAAGAGATTGGGTCAACCAAAGACTGTGCGGTTGACAAAAACCAAGGAAACATTTTTATTTATTTATTTTTTGAAGAAAAGATTTGTTTGTGGATGTAGTTATCTGTAATGTTGACATTAAACCCACAGTCTTGTTTACAGTAGTCAAGCAGTCTCTACTACTGATATTCAGCACCAGGCCAAAACTTTATTCCAAAGAAAAAGTGTCTAAATGAGTTGAAAGTAACTGAGAAATAAAGATGCTAAAAATGAAAAGTAAATCTTTGTCTCTATTGACCTTGAACAGAATAGTGTTGCTGTAGTAATAGAGGAGAATATTATTTTGGTTAATGAATGAGGAAGAAGAGTAGTGAAGAATAATAATATATGATTTTAAAAATGAAATTCACTAGAAACAATAAAGGAAAGAAATGGTTGAGACAAAGATCTTGTCTCATGGTGGGACAGACTTGAATATTGTTAGTGGTTTTTAAAATGTAGCAATCATGTTGTTAATCAAGTACAAGATTTCTGAGAATTTAGGAAAACTTATCTGGAACACATCTTAGATAACACCTGAGTTTCCTGGTTTTATTTCTTAGTTGAGTCAGTTTCATTCATAATTATCGCATAAATGAAGAAGATGAGGATAGATGTGCATGGTATTTAATGAGATAAGCATTGATCCAGAATTTGAGCAATTCCTTCATGCAGAAAATATGTATTCTACTCCTGTACTCAATCGGCATCAGTGGCTTAGAGCTTGATGGGGCTGAGAATATTAGGGAGACAACTTGTTCTCTGAAGACTCCATGGGATCTCACGGTGTGGATATCTGGAATGTAATAATGTAAAGAGAATTAGAGAAAGAACATTGTAAAGTACTCGGTTTAGAAGAGATAAAAACAGAATCAGAACAATCCTGAAAGATAAAACCCAGTAATATTGGCATACCAAAAAGTATCCAAAGTGGGAAAATCAAACAAAAAGGAAAGGTTCATTCTAAATAAATTTGCACTATAGTGAGTCACCATGATACGGGTTATGAATAAAAGCCCTGTAATTACTTTGTTTATATGTTTAGTAAGTTTTATCCAAGGAACAGTTCTGAAAAAGAGCAGTTTTCAGAGGATGAGAGAAATGGAGAAAGCGAGGAGTTATTTTGCTTAATCAGTTTCAGAAGTTCCATGGAGTTCCATAGCAGGACTCTGTGGAATTATAAAGCAGAAACAATTTTCACCAGATATTAGCAGAGTATATAAGCATTGCAGCCTAATAGGAAGGTAGAAACATCTGACATTCATGTGGGATCAGAAATACTGTAATGGCCAATACAGAAAGGTAAAATTCCACAATAAATTGCAGAAAAACCTTTAGGGTTTGATTTTACAATTTCTCTGGGTCTGTATAACAATTAGGAGAAAATCTGCATCAGTAAAACACCATAGAGTTTCCTTAGTTAGAGTTTCTATTGCTGTGAATAGACACTATGACCACATCAACTCTTTGTTTTTTAAACAAGAAAACAAACTATTGTTTTTATTATACATACCAATCCAAGTTCCTGCTCCCTCCCCTCCTCCCATTCCCTGCACTTACCTCCCCACCCCACTCCCCATTCACTCCACAGAGAGGGTGAGGCAGATTGCTTTGGGGAAGGTGAAAGGCCCTCCCTACTATATCTAGGCTGAGCAAGGTATCCATCCAAAGAGAATGGGTTCTCAAAAGCCAGTACAAGCAGTAGGGATAAATCCTGGTGCCACTGCCAGTGGGCCCTCAGTCTGCCCCAACCATGCCACTGTCAACCACATTCAGAGGGACTAGTTTGGTCCTATGCTTGTTCCTTCCCAGTCCGGCTGGTGTAGATGAGCTCCCATTAACTCCGGTAAACTGTTTCAGTGGATGAACCCTTTGTGATCTTGAACTATTTGCTTATATTCTCATTCCTTCCACTCTTCAATTGGACTTTGGGAGCTCAGTCCAGTGCTCTGATGTGTGTCTCTGCCTCTGTTTCCACCTCCCCTCCACTCCCCCTTCCACCCTCCCTTCTCAACTCTTATTAAGAAAATATTTAATTGTGGTGGCTTACAGTTCAACGGTTTGGTCCATTATCATCATGGCGGGAAACATGGTGGCATGCAGGCAGACGAGATGCTGAAATAGCTAAGAGTGTTACATCTTGCAAGCAACAAGAAATCGACTGAGACACTGGGTGATGTCCTGAGCATAGGAGGGCTCAAAGCCTGCCTCCACGGTGACACACTTACTCCAACAAGGCCTTATCCACGCCAACAAAACCACACGTCCCAATAATGACACTTCCTATGAGCATGTGGGGGCCAATTACATTCAAACTACCACACACATCTTCCTATGAATAAAGTATATTTAACTTAGTTAATTTGTATCGAATAGCTCTTACTGATGTATATAATTTTCATACCAGAAATATTTAATTTTATCAGACTTTTCCTCTTTAAATTATGAAAATTTAAATGATAATTTTCCTATAAGTTTCTGTATGCTTTCTAATACTTAGATTAAAATTATCTTGGATATTAATTTTAGCCAGTAATTTTAAGGTATCATATTATTGTTAAAAGTTTATCTATAGATTTTCCCCAGTACAGAAGACCTTTGCCCTAGTGGGTCACTAACTTAGCAAGATAGGTTCTCATGCACTCAGCCTCACTCCCCACATAATTGAGGCTGCCTGCTTTTTGTCCCTCTCCTTCCCTGATGCTAGATTTACAGGTGTGAAGCCTTTTTCCTGCCTACAGCAGAAGTTTTTAAAATAGTTTCTTATATCTGTTCTGGTTCAGTGGGGAGAAGAGAGGATTTTCTTGGCACCTCCATGGTCTGAAGATGCTAAGAACCCTGGGTGTACTACAGATCTGTTCAGTGAGGCACCCTGTGCTGACTTTAACAGACTCCTTCCTCACAACTGGGGCCTCGGCCATTCCTTTGCTAGTACAGCCTCAATTCAATATAGTCAGAGGATATTCTCTCTCTCTCTCTCTCTCTCTCTCTCTCTCTCTCTCTCTCTCTCTCTCTCTGTCTCTCTCTCTCGCCTCTCTCTGTTCTCTCTCTCTTTGTGTGTGTATTCTGCCTTTCTTTTCTCTCTCTTCCACCTTCTTCTTTACCTTCTTTAATTTATCTAGTTCTACAATTACAGTGTGATATTTCAAGGCTCTGTTTTCAGTCATGGGTCCAGCCCTTTGCAGGTGTACTCACTATATTGCAGATGGTCCTCGGGAATGGACCCTGGACTTACTCTTCTTCTCTTCTGCTTTGTCACTTTCCTTCCTTCTTTGATACTGAAATCAATATTCTACTGCTCGTGCCCACCTCATGGGAAAGTTGCTGTCAATTATAACTGGTTTTTTTCCCCAGAGTCTACACATCAGTGCATGACTGTCATTTCAATTTTGTTTCTCAAGAATATTCTTATCACTCAGAAATTCCCTTTGACCCTTTTCCACAAAAATTAATATTTTTACTAAAGCAATAAATAGTATTTGCCTGCATTAGAGCATCAGATAAACAGAGTAAAGTAGCCTGATTCTTTGTGACTTGGTCTTATTTTCTCATCTGAATGTTTGAATAGCTATCTTTGACTCTCTATAGGAGTACTTTGTTCTTGTTAGTGTTCAGTAGAATTTATTTTATGCATTTACTACCATTTTTCCATTCTCAAATTTATTGTCTGAAATAATCTGAGCCCAACAAGGAAAGGATAATTTAAATGAGGATTAACGTTAGGAATAATTAGCTCTAAATGGGAATTAGATTAGTAAATAAATAACCACTATGAAACAAATACAATACTAAGAAATATAGAAATGTACGAGGAGAAGCCACTGACTTAAAGCTGAGATATAGTGACCATGAAGACTCTCTTCTTAGAATGATATGTAGATATCACAGAAAAGGTGTAATCATGGCTTACTAGTAATCATGCAGAATTACTACACAGTATTATATAATCTACTGTAGTACAATTGAACTCAACATTGCTCTAATATAACATCTAAAACTTCTGTGGTATTAGAAATGACTAAAGTTTGAAAAAATTTATAAATAAAGAAAAATCATTAGAGTCTCTTTAAACAAAATCATTCAAGGTCTACAGGACTGATGCATATGTGATCTTACAGAGATTGTGACAGTATGCACAATACTTACAGGGGATCAAGTGAGACAAAATAGGCACAGAAAAGAGTAGACACAAAATCCCAACATAACTAGGAAGCTATTTGCAGTTGATAACTGCTAGGAAAGGGAAAATCTGTTTTCACTAAATGGAGTGGCACTGGATCTATCAGTCTAAACCTGATGCCCAGGAGTTGTTCAACACAAAATAAAGTCTTTGTTTGCTTGTGTTTGTGCACTTTTTGTTTATTTGTCATGGCAGTTTTTGTCTTATGTTGTTTGTCTTGAAGGTTCTTTTTTGATTTGTGTGTGTTTTTGAGACCCCGAGAAACAGAGAAAGAACATGAATTTTGATGGGTAGGCATGTAGGGAGGAGCTAGAGAGTGGGCTGACTGAAAAACAATCAAAACATTCTATGAAAAATTAATAAAACAAATTTTAAAAAAAATCACACTTTCTGAGCACTCAGTGCTAAAGGACTTGTAGATTAGGAAAACCATACAGATCACAGGATTCATCTGAAAAAAAATTCCAAGGAGCTAATAAGCAAACTTTCCCTTTGTAATTTTTGTTTACTGTATTGACTAAAATTCAGTGCCAGATAGAGTGTGTAAAATCTTTAAAGGGTACAAATGATTGGAAGACCACAGAAAATAACTATGTATTTAACACGTTAATCTTTGATAGTTTAAATGCATATGCAGTAAATGAATCTCAGAGTTATTTGTGGAATTTTGTCTTCTTTTCTTTAGAAAAAAAAATGCTTACAAGTAGTATTTGTGGATCACAGAGTAGATATATCATTAACTTTTAATTGTTCATTTAAGAAATAGGACCATTCTGGAATCAGTTTGTAGATTCCTAAAAATAAACCAATAAAGATTCCAGTTGTTTTCTTTTCTTTTCTTCTTGCTATGATTTAAAAAGTCCTTACAAATGCAACTGAAAATGAGTTTATTTTATCTCACAATTCTGGGTCCATTATATAAAGGAAGTACTAATGGCTGGGGATCAGGAAACCTGGTAATATCCTATCCATAACATGGGACAGAAAGCAATCATGAATACATGCCTGTGCTTAGCTCACTTTTTTCATTTCATTTTACTTATTTATTTTTTAATATCATTTTACATTCCAATCAAAGTTCTCCCTCCCTACCCTCCTCTTACAACCCCCCAACTTCCCTACAGCCCACTCCCCATCCACTCCTCCCAGTGTATAAGAGCACCTCCCAATGGGGAGTCAACAAAGTCTGGCACATTAAGTTGGGGCAGGACCAAGCCCCTTCCCCATATATTAAGGCTGAACATGACATGCTACCATAGGGAATGGACTTCACCAAGCTAGCTCAAGCACCAGTGATAAAACCTGGTCCTGTTGTCGGGGGACTCACAGATAGCCCAAGTTTCAGCACTATCTCCCACATGTAGGGTCTAGTTCAGGCCATGGAGGCTCCACAGCTGTCGGTATAGAGTACATGTGTTTCCACAAGTTTGATTCAGAAGTCCAAAGTAGATTTCTCCATAATGATCTTGACCCCCTTGCTCTTATATTCCCTCCACTTCCTTCATTTTAAATAGTAGAGAATCCCTGTCCAAGAAATTGTCCCAGTCACAAGGAAGACTGTCATAAGAGGTAATTTGCAAAAAAAAAATAACTTTAAAATTTTAGTTATAAGAGTTTTAAGAAGAAATTACAAATATAAAACCTGAGTGAGAAACTATAAGCAAAACTGTTATTCTAAGTAATACAGGGATCTCAAAGTTTAAAGTATGATACTCAGTTGTACTTCCTGTCTTCTCACCAAAGTTAACACAACCTATAGTCATGCCCAAAGGCCCCTCTCACAGATGATAATGTTAAAAAACTGAATTATTTTGACCCAAATATGTTATGGAAAAAGTAATGCCATTTCAAATGTTAAATAAAGTTTAAACAATATATTTTATGGCTAATAATAGTTTTGCTTATAATTTTTCACTGAAGTTTCAAATTTATAGTATCTTTATATAAGTCTTTAACTACACTTTGAAAGTTTTAAATTTAAAAACCAGGTTTGCTTAATGTGTTTGTTTCTTGAATAATATAGTTTTAGTCACATTGTTTGGGTTCTATAGAAGCATGTCACCTGAGGATGGTGGTAGAACAATATCAATTCATCACCAGGAAGCAAGAGTATATCCTACCTTTCAAGTATCCACAGTTTGGTGTGGGATTCCGCTCTATATGCTGTGAATACCTTTGTTTAATAAACTGTCTTAGGACTGCGCAGGGCAGAATAAAGGTAGGTGAGAAAAACTGAACTGAATCCTGGGAGAAAGAAGGCAGAGTGAAAGAGAAGCCATGTAGCCTCGCCGGAGACAGATGCCGGATCTTTACCCGGTAAGCCACAGCCTCGTGGTGATACACAGATTAATGGAGATGGGTTAATTTGAGATGTGAGTTAGCTAGAAATATGCTTACACTATTGGCCAAACAGTATTGCAAATAATATTAATTCTGTGTGATTATTTTGGGGCTGAGAAGCTGGGAACAAACAAGCAGCCTCTTAGAACAACAGTTCCCCACAGTGCCACATAGTAGGTACCAACACTCACCTAAACCAGACCCCTGGATGTTCAGAGGTCTAAAATAGGTGGTCATCAGTCATGTCCTCTCAAGCACAGGGTTTCTCTACTTCCAGGCTTTATCTAAGTGAGAACATTAGAATGTTCTTGTCTCAAGGCAATGATATAGAAAAGCGTGAATGGAATATGACAATTCATTTCCTATTTTTATCTTCAGGCATATATGTTGCATTTTCTCCTGCTCAAGGCTAAGGCCAGTGCTAGCAGTTGAGTTCCAAAGGCCAGCCACCCATATTTTAGTTTTCTGTTTTGCTTGCCAATGATGTTAATAGGAAACTTTGGTCAACTGAGATATAAATTGTGTACCTTTGGAGGCTTTAATTTGAATTTGGGCATTGGATTAATTATTTTCTTAGACTCACACATATCAACTCTATGCCTAGAAACTATTCAAACATTCTTGCTATCTGAAAAACATAATTAAAATAAAAAAAGATTGTATTTTATCATTTAATATTAACAGAATTTGTAAAAAATTGAAAATATTTGTACACCTCTATTTTTCATTGGATTTAAATGCATTATTGTTTTGATAGAAGCATTTTTATAAGTTTCTTCTTTAACTTTTAAATAGAAGTGAAATGTGCTTTCTTATTTAACATGTGTGTGTGTGTGTGTGTGTGTGTGTGTGTGTGTGTGCGTGCACAGAATTGTGAGAATGACCTTGCAGGCCAGAAGAGGGCAGTGGATCCTCTGGGGTTGAAGTTACAGGTATTTGTAAACTGCCCAAAATAGTGACAAACAAAATCAAGCCCTCTTGGAAAGCACTAAGCCCCCGTCCAGCCAGTGAATTGTGCTGCAAAAGAACGTCACATGAGCATTCTATAAGATATGCATCAAAACAACACACCAAGATGCAGTTAAGAAGCCATGTTAGTCATTTAATCAATCATATAAATAATGAAACAGGGTTTCCAAAGATTTACTGTTATATAATGATTAAAGTAATTATGAAGGCTTTATTTCCAAAGACAATTCTTCTATCAGCCTAAAATATACCTTCTTATATCAGAGAATATCAGGATCCACAGATTTCATGTATTACTTTATTGTTGTTGCTATTGTTTTGATTGTGGTTAATCATTTAATATCATACCTATTCCTAAGTGATATGTCCATGGTATTTTTCAAACCCTTCATACCTGCCACTTGGAGTTGCTAGAAGTTAAATTCTTCACAAATGTAAAATGTAAAATTCCTCATTTAGAGGAATTTTATTCTTATTTCACTGAACCTCTTCTTGATCCTAACTAAATTGGTATTTGCTTATCAATAATTCCCTGAAATATATTCAAATATATTTTTAGATAACCCCAATTTGGTATTTCCACAGCATCCTTTAGTTTGAATGTTATGAGAGAAACATTACATTCCAGACAGTTTTGAAGGTTTAGGCTCCAATCTACAGCAGAGGAGTGTTAGTTAGAGTTACAGAGTGGAGGAATCTGCCTCATAAAAGACTTCAGTAGTTCTTTCCAATTATAAAATTTAGGATCGTTCTCTGTTTCTGATTTTATTATTGATATCCTTAATACAGTAAAACAACAGCTATTGATAACTGATATTCCCTGAAATGTAGAACTGACATTAAATGAAGATTTTTTTTTAGGCTACCCTCTGTTCACATGTGAATAAGTGTCACCTCATTACATATATCATAATAACAGTTACTGGACCTTCAGATAAGAACTGTAATGTTGCTACACAATGTCAATACAGTTACTAAAATATTCACCTATTGGCTCCTGAAAACAAATTTTTAATTACTGGTAAGAGAGGCAAAATGATATAACACAAAGGTAGGAATTAGAAGTTGGGAATTGGATTTCTATCCTAAAGCCTATAGCCAAAATTACAAGTGTGTTATATAATAAGATGTCTTGGCTCTGGACCCATCATAGCTGAAATGTTGGAGTAAAACTGGCAAATCAGCAGATCAACTTCAGTTTCAAATGTTTATAATATTATTAAGTCTATCCCAGGTCATTTGAACATTGCCTCTATGTTCAGAACACTAAGTAAAGGATTGTTGGAGGCATTAGAATATTTCTTGAAGGCCTAGAAATCATTATGTATATTTAATTCTCTTCTGCTGCAAGGAATTGATTCAAAAGCAAGGGTTTTTAAATTTAAATATCATTCTTTCAATGTATAAAATCAAAGAACAAATGCTCTTCCAGTTCTGAATATGTGCACATTTTGTGATTATGAATGAATCTTTTTTAATAGCTACCTTAACCCTGAATGTTATCTAAGCCTCTATTTCCTCATCTGTAAAATGGAGACAATGCCATAGACATAACAACTCTAAGTGAGAGTTAAAAATATTATATGTCAGAGGTATTCATATGTCATCTTTATACATTTTCCACATACTTCATCAAAATCAAAACACTTTGCTATTGCCCCAATTTCCTTTCCCCTGAAGCTGGTTTTTCAGGGATGCTTTATTCTCCCTCAGATATTCATTTTTCAATTGAAAGTGCAGCATACAATTTAATCTATCATCTCATCCTGAATAGCCTGTTTGCAGGCGATGTGTACTTTTGGCACCACTGCACAGAACTCGCTACTATAAATGTCACCTATGATAGACACTGTTGGCTCTCAGACCGCTGGCATCTCTGGCCATGGAGTAGGTCAGCAGGCAATTTTTCAGAGTGTCTGGGCAATCCGCAGGAAGAACTTACTCAGCAGTGCTACCGATTGCTTTTACTTAAAATTTAATTTGTATGATGAGTGCTTAAAGCAAGTTTCTACCCTTACCACCACATCAATAGCTTCCAAGAAGAAACTTCGGACGCATAAACAACAAAAAGGAGATGAAGAGACAGAAACTTAATAGGAAACAGACAGTTTGGAGTGTGAAAGGCCAATTTCTCCTTTAACTTCTGTGAATGTCTGAGGCAGCCCACATACAAGACTGACTCAGATGCTGAATGTCATGGGCTCTTTTTTCTTTACTTTTTCATTTTGAAGCTCTATTTTTCCTTAAAACTGACAAGAAATATTCTCTCTGATACTGGAACATGAGGAATACAGAGCAAAATCAGTGAAGTTCAAATCCTAAATCTACACATCAGAGGGTTGTTTGAGTCAACTTCCTAAAGGAACCTTGTGGACTGTTTACACAGAGCTTCAGAGTATATAATTGAACTCTGTAATAATCACTGGGAGGACAGCATGAAGTACTGGAAAAGGTTTTTTGTTTTGTTTTGTTTTTAGGTTGTTGGCTTTTTTTAAAAAATGAATATGAGTATGTGAGGATAGAACATTACCAAAAGCGAGACAACTAGTGAATGTAAATGCCTGCTTTGTGGTAGCAGGCATAATTTTAAATGTGTGGTTCACAAGCCCTGTAAATTCTGACAGTGACGTCTGTGTGGAAATGCATCCTTATGGAAGTTTCTTTTTTCCTCTGTGGGAAATCAACCTGTTTTCTAAAGAGCTGCAAGTAATCTCTTTGTCTTAGGAACTCACATATTCTGCATATTCCTTTAATGTAACAAAGAATTTGCTTTTTTATAATTTAAGTAATTATATCAGGAACATTGACATTACTTAAACCACATATGATTTTAATTAATTTAATTTCTTCTTTCCTTTTCTAAGACTAAAGACTTTGAATTTGTTCTTTACATATGGTATTTTTAGTGAAAAAGCAGGAATTTGTTTTCATTTACTCAATATACACAGTTCATGCATTCCAGTGATTGGTGGTGTAGAGAGGGTGGTATTTTGACACGTTTGTTGAATTAGTAATTAGTAATTTCACAGTGTCATTTTATGTAAAAATACAGGAAATTCTTTGCATTTAATTTAGTATACCATAGTGTTATGCAGTTTCATAGAGATTTTGTTTTATTTGAAATTAAGTTTGATAATTAAAACTGCCTTGTCTAAATTTAAATTTCCTGATATAACTTTTTAAAGATAATGGCTAATGTTTTGCATTGTTGTTGTTTTGTTTTTATTTCTTTAGAAATATAGGCCCCAACAGATCATTCTTTGTTTATTGTTTGTAGACAGTAAGATAAGGGAAGTAAAGAGTATACTACTTAGGAATTCCTTTTATTTGAGATTTAAGTTTTAATATAAATGTCTTCTCTATAATCGTTCCAATTTATATCTAAAAGCATAGTGATCATATTTTGTCAAAACATAGTCCATGAATTTTTCAACTTTGTAGCAAAAGGCATTGGACACGTTTTTGGCGTCCAGCTCCCAGCCACCCAGTGTAGGGCCCCTTGTTTTGTCCTGTCTGGCTAGCTTAACTCCCGAAATAATTACACAGAAACTGTATTTATTGAATTATTGTCTGGCCCATTAGTTTTAGTTTTTATTGGCTAACTCTTACTTTTGATTAACCCATTTTTATTAATGTGTATTGTCACTTGACTGTGGCTTACCAGTATGAGTCTAAGTAGTGTCCATTTTGGCCAGGAGAATTATGGCATTTGTTACATTTTTTTTCTCCCAGCATTCCATCCTGTTTATTTTGCCTACCTGATTTCTGCCCTATCAAAAGGCCAAGGCAGTTTTCTTTATTCAACCAATGAAAGCAACACAAATAAAGAAGCACCTCCTACACCACAACTTGTTGCAAAACTAATTGTAACATGGCTAAGTGAACAGCTGCCAAGCCCTCTGGTGATGTTTCTCCACAGTAACAAGTTGACTAGCTACCCAAGTCCCAAACAAGCTACTTTCCCAAAAGGGCTCACCTAAAAGGTACACTGAAAAAGAAGTCGTAAGGAAAGAGGAACTTTAGTAATCCTTTTCTCAATTCCAGATGCCTAGTGCAAGAGAGAAAAAGAGACATCCATTTAAGCTGCTGAGAGAACGTTAAAGCCTTGAACTTGAAACCCATTAACAGGCATGCCACACTGAAACCCATGGCTGTGCAGTCTCGAGAGTTACACTGTCAGATAAAACAGAGGAACTGAGCCACTGAAGCTGTGTAAGACCACGGTACTAATGGCCTCCATCATCCTTTCTCCAAACGTAGGGATCACAACGTAGAGCAGGACCATACAACAAGAAAGGGCCAAGGAGACTAGCATAGAACTGGGTCTCATATACTATGCCCAAGCTCAGACTTATGGGATCAAGCACCCAGTGTAACCTCAGTGTCCCACAAATAGACCAGAATCCACAGGCAGAGCCTCTGAGCCAAGCATGACATCAAATACCTATATGCTAAAGAGATACCTATATGCTAAAGAGATGGATATGGAGTTTAGCTACCTCAGTGGTAGTTGAGGAGAGGACCTGAGGCATACTTGTATCCTTCTGTATAGTCTCCCATCACAGTGAGACTCAGATGTGATCTAGCACAGAACCAGCAATATACTGGTCTGTGTGTCTGTGACACTTCTGTACTTCCCAGAATCAATTCATAGTAGTTTTGACCTGTTTTTATAAATATTATTCAAAACATGGGTAGCCTCACATGGTGCAAAATCACATTCACTGCTGGAGGGTATAGAAATAAATACAAACCTTTGCCTTGGAACTTAGTGTTAGGTTGCTGAAACCTAACACTGAGCCAATCCTTGTGGCTTCCACATCTTGACCTGCCTGTGGACAGAGATGGAGCAACTCCAGTGCTACGAAAAGACAGAAAGACAGTCTCAGTATATCGGATTTTTATTCAAACTCACAACTTTTGTGCCTACTGCAACCATCTTGGACCATGAATCCACCTTAGGAACAGACAGACTATAGGAATGTAGGCTTATTTCTGACCCAATTTAATACTGTTTTATGAGCTGTGGGTTCAAGTTTTGATACAACTTGATAAATAAAGTGATCACAGATGATATATAGAAACCTGGGACTGGTCCATTCAAACTAACTCTTCTTAGATATGGACAGAATGCTGTAATTTCTCACTAAAGGACAATAACTATGGATGAGACATCCAAGTCTAAATTGTCCCTTGGGGAAAGAGATTTCTTTGAACCATAGTGTGAATTTGGGACAAATATGGGCTTAGATCATTTTCTATTACTGGAATAATGAAAATGAGTAACCGAAGTCTTCCTACAAACAGGATTAGTTAGGAAAATAGAGGCAGTGACTGTGAACTCAGATACATTGAGCATTGATGTGGGAAGTCCTTCTGTATATGTGTTTCTTTTATTGGTTAATAAATAAGCTGCTTTGACTTATGATAGGGCAGAGTTGAGCTCGGCAAGAAAGATAAACTGAATGTGGGGAGAAAGAAGACGAAGTAGGAGAAGCCATGTAGTCTCCTGCAGGAGACAAACGCCTCTGCTGGAGCCTGCTGAAACTTTACCGGTAGGCTGTGACCTCGTGGTGATGCACATATTAATGGAGATGGGCTAGTTAGGATATAAAAGCTAGCTAGCAATACGCTTACACTATTGGCCAAACAGTATTGCAAATAATATAGTTTCTGAATGATTGTTTCAGTTCTGGGTGGCCAGGAATGAATGAGCAGCTTCTGACAACAGAGCATTCTCTTTAGATTAGAACATTTAAAATGATAAGTAGATGGGAGAGAAAATGAGAGCAAGAGGGAGGGTAAGTGCATAAGTGAGAGAGGGGATGGGAGAGAAAAAGAATAGGATAGTTGCTATCAGTATCAGATCTTCCATTTCCTACCTATTATTATACACCAGCATGTACTAAGAGTTTCCGAAAACACAAACACAGTACTAAAAATAAAAAGCTATGACTTTGCTATACAATAAGCTATCTGAGGATCCTTAAATAAAATATCAAAACATTTGCTTCAAGGAATTTCCAAGAGCTTAAAGAAAACACCAAGAGACAGGCAAAACAATATGGATTATTGCCATTGTCCTTAGTTGACTTCCACAATTTGGAGTTAAAGCCTTCTTGTTGAATATACCAGGTACTTTGGACAAATAACGTGGAAGATTCAAGCTAGATCTTACCCAAAATCCTTTTCCCCAAAGCATAATACTGGAAAGTGCCATAGAAGCTGACATTGAAGAAAAGCAATTTAATGGTCCTACCCAGTTGTGGTACCCAGGAACCACAACTATAACTAGAGTCACAAGATACACTCAAAGATGAATTACTGGCAGTTATACTTTTGCAGTGACTATCAGTGGTCAGGTTGGTTTCAAGGCCTGCTAAATAGGGAAGAATTTATGTTTGGTACTTTTAAATCTAGCCCACTGTCTATGGCTGGTGAAGTCATGAAACCCAGATAAGGACCTAATTTACAATCTTCCCAAACCAGTATAATCTTTAACTGCATTCTAAATACTTATCCCTAATTTCTTTTTACAGAAAATAGAGATCATTAAAGAGAAGCATGCTGGTCAAAATGCAGTCACTTAGTGACAGATGTGTACACAGTCCCAATTGATATATCTGCAATCCAACTCCTACATCAAGAAGGTGTACATCTAATAATGTTCTCTGTGATGCTGTCATTTGCAGGCTGCTGTTATGGCATCTCTATTTATTGAAATTTACCCTATACTTTGTAATTTTGTTACATCCTATACTATTAAATTTGTTAAATCAATACAGTTCCTTGCATGTGTTTGCTGGGCTCCAGTAACAAATCACATAAATGTGAACAACTGTTCAAATCTATTTTGCCATAAGTATTTCTAATGTTTGTTATTTCAAAAAGAATGTTCTTTATCAAGATTTCATTGCAGTACTGCCATTGTTCCAGGATATAAAACATCAAAATATTTTATCAAAAAGGAAAGAAAAAATGTGTCTTATGGGTGATGAGTAGAATTTTACAATAAAAGACTATGACATTATTTCTGGCTCCATTAGAATAAATGGACTAATTCAGAATTTGTATCAACCATTCTAGGAAATACTTTTTACCTTTTTTCTACTGTGTTCATGCAAGCAAATAGAGAAATACTAAGATGTAGCAGTAGTGGGTTGTTTCTCATGTTTCTCCAACCCGTAGCTGTAATTACTTTGGAAAATGAAAGGGCTGACAAATGCAATTTAAGGAGCTGCCCCTCTTCATCGGTTATGCTATTTCATGTACTAGGTATTTTTTATCATCGCTCTGAATATTTTTTGAATGCACAGACTTCATTCTAAGGTTGTGCATGCATCTGCAAAACCCAAAACAATTTTTACAATTTTTTTTGGTATAAGTACCTCTAAGTAGTGCTGACCCTTTATACGTAACCAAAATCACTAGAAAAGAAACAAATGTCAAATTAATTTCACAGTTCTGTTTAAATATCTTCTTGAATGTGGTTTATTTAATGCTACTTGACATTACCAAGATTATTTTTGCATTTCTGTGAAATGGAATAAGAATCCTTTATGTTCACTGCCTTAGTAGTCCAGAGGAAGTCAAGTGTAGACATGAAGATATTAATCAAGCATACTTTCTTTCTGTTTTTATGAAGGTAAGTTGTTTGAAAGATAAAAATACAGCAGAGATGAAGAACTCTTCACTGTAGGCTAAGCTATTCTAGACAATTTTTCTTTTCCTTTGAAGAATTTTCAAGAAAGGAAATATTTTTGCTCTTGTAGAATCAAAAAGGTAAGGACCTCCTTGATGATGATCGTCTTGCTGAAAACTTCATAAGACAATGTAAGACACTAAATACTGCCTTAGTTCTTTTGTTGCTATGATAATATATCCTAACAAAATCAGCTTAGGATGAAAGTGTTTATTTTTGCTTACAATTTCATGTTACAGATGTTTATTTGGGAGAAACCAAGATAGAAGTGACTTTATTTTTTATAAATAAATACTTTTTAAAAATAGAACCTTATTTTAAGTGTTTTAGCTTACAATTCCAAGTTACAGTTGATTATTTGTGGGAAATAAAGGTAGCATTGACTTGAAAGATGTAGTCAGTCACATCCACCCTCAAATACAGAGAGAAATAGAATGCATACAGGCTCTGCTACCTAGAGAATGGTGCGACGCACAGTGGATAGATCTAACTTCAATGAACATAATCAATATAACTCCACATAGAGAGTGCCCAGAGCACAACACAATTTAGATAATCCCTCATTGGAGCTTTCTTCCCGTATTATTTAACAATCAAAACAAGACAAGGTCAGAGAGCTTCGCCTTATTAGATAATAACAATCAACTCCCCCAAGTCAATCTCTGCATTGTACTGACATTGTCTTTACTCCCTTTAGTCTTCAGAATGTGGACAGAACTTGAAAACTAGATCTGATGGGAAACCTCTGTCAGCCAGTGATCTTTAAGAGGTTGGACCAGCTTAGAGCGTGACCTTTTGAGTACGCAGAGAAAACTGCCTGCCCACTTAAGGTTCGCTCCCTGGTTCCTGTGTCACACAGCTGAGGTTGGACTTCTTGTTCCTGTTGTGTGAGTTTGCCCATTATAATAAAGAAAATATAAGTGGAATCTTTTTGTGTTAGCTTGGGATTCGTTGACCCATGTCCTCACCCCACAATATAGATCCTTACAAAATATACCCAACTCACACCTAAACCACAATATGTGGTTTCCTTATACAGTTCTTATATATAAGAATGAACCAGTGAATGATAAAAATTCTATGTGACAAAAGATTTCCCTTAGTTGCATAAAAATTATTATAGCAAGAAATTTTAAAATGGCAGCACAATATTATCATCTAAAAAGTTCATGCTAGAAAAACCCACAACCATGTGAAAGTGAGAAAATTGCAAAGATAAGGGAATCTTTTTAAAAATGTAAGTTTTGAGGTTGGTGCTTTCATAGCTATCCTGGAGTACCTTTGACCTTGCAAGCTGTGGGTTAGATATGCCTGCAATTTTATCTGATGAACAAAAGAGTCACATGCAGGGTTATTATCACATATTTTAACAAAGTTTTATTTGTTTTTAGTTTTTGTGTATTAGGGATTTGCCTGCGTGGCTGTTTGCATGTCCAACATACATATACCTGATGCCAATGGAGACCATAGGAGAACATCAGCTTCTGGCACTGAAAATCTAACTCGTATCCCCTGAAAGAATATCAAGTGATCTTAACAACTGAGCCACTTCTCCAGATAAAAATAGTTCATCATTTTCAAAACCTATAGTAAATATAAATGCAATACATGAATATAAATATAAATGTAAAAACTACTCTATACTAAATTACAATTACAAATATAATTCCCAACTTTATTTGTTGGAGTTACTAGAGTTCAATGCAAAGATCTTTTAATGTATCACAAAGGAGAGTTATCACTGGTAAAATGATGAAAACATGCAGTGGCCATCTGAAAGAGACCCAGTGTACGCTGTTCATGCATCTCTGAGGAAACTATGAATTAATTTTGAGTACTCCAGGAGAGTCCAGGAAACTGACAAAAAATGCAAGCTCTGGGCCAGATCACCCTCAGCTTACTATCTGCTGCTTAAACCTGTATGGTTGAGAAGCTTTATTGGCAGCACCCACTGTAGCCTTGACAGGATTAGAGAAGAACAAGGGACCCTTCCACTGGACTTTCTGATGCCAAATGGAAGAAAAGGGCATTTTTTTTAGGTCACAGTTGTGAAGTTTCATTTACTATTAGGGAATGGCCAGTCACGATGTCCTGGCTCACATCTCTGGTGGAAGACCCTACCCCATGAGAGGCCAAGCCAGAGCCCTGAACCCCAGATAAGACAATGCCCCCAACCCATGTCTGTCCAGCACAACCTTCTTTACTCCATCATATTCCATTCCACACATCTGGCAGAAGCTTTAACCCCAAAAGAGGCCAGTCCTGCACTCTGAAAACCAGATAAGCCACCACCCTACCATACTCTGGCACTGTCTGCGCTCACCTAGCATAAACCCAGCTCCCCCTCCTCTACTTTGCACCACAGCCAAGCCCACACCTCTGGTGGAACCCTTCTACTCTACTAGAGGCCAGAAAGCATCCAGCATCTCAGAGAAAACTCCCTGAAAAATAGGCAGAGCTTCCTACCCCACCAGAAGCTAAGTCAGCATCCTGAGCCACATAGAAGTCCTAGCAAGGACAGATGAAAGGCACATAAGACCAGAATTCTAACCCCCAACATGTGTGACATCCCCATGCTGGACCAAGTTTCTTAAATAACTTGATCATTCAAATAATATAAAGGGGTCCTTAGACAAAAGATAAAGCTCTAGAGTGGAAATTATTGAGACTTATTTTGAAGAAAGGCATAACTGAGAGTAGTCAAGAAGACCAAGTGATTCTAAATATATTTTCAGATTATCCAAGTGCTATATTAGAAATCTTTTCATTTTTATAATTCTTGAATTTATGCCAAAATAAAGCTGTATTGTTGATGGATTTTAACAGTGAAGTGACATAGCATGATTTATGTTTGTGAAAGTATGAAAGTAGAAAATAGATACTGTAAGTATTAGAACATGCTAAGACAGAATAGATGAAAGTATTACAGATATTAGTGTCATGGCCTTGGTGAAAAATAAACTATTACTGCTTTTTGTTTAACAATGATGATGATAGAAGAAAGATATGAGAGTTGAAGTCATGCAACTGAGTTTATAACTGATTAGGTGTGTCTGGTGAGAGGAAGTGAATCAATGGTAATTTTAGTAGTAGGACATGAACAAATGGCTCAATGTAATGGTGCACTTATTGCTATGAGAAAGATTTGCATGGTAGTTTGGTTATTTAAATCTGTAAAACATGGGTTTGCTAATGAATTCTAAGGAAATGAAAGAGTTCCCCATTTTTAAGTTCTAATTAGAGTCACAGTACAATAGGTTATATAATTAGTAAATATACTTAGAAAAGGAAACTGTACAGAGCTGTACATGCATAGGCCTTATGGAAGAGGAATTAATAAAGTAGACTTTGCAAGTAATAAGATACAAAGATCAGGCATGTAAGTATAAATGAAGGCAAGTGAAGAACAGAGAACGTTAACATTTTAGGGAAGGTCAAGGCTAAGGCAAATTCTCCAAGAAAGTCAGGTAAATTAGGGCAGAGGTTTAGTACTAAACTTTGATCACAAAAATAATTTTTCAATTGTAGACTTGAGGAGAAAGATCTCATTAGACTAAGTGAAAGTGTAAGTCAGAAGTTGTGAAAAAGAAAGAAAAAAGATATAAAAACAGCTTTCAGTTGAATTTTGCTTGAGACTTTGAAAAACTAGGCAGTTACTGAAAAGATGTGAAGTGTATTCTTTTCCCTTTTCAACACATTGACCAGAGTATCAGAGCGAAACAACTGATTAGAGAATATTTCTTTGGTTGACATATTCTGTGATTTTTGTTTGTCTGGGATATTTAGGTGTTTTTTTTTCTTTGTTGTTGTTGTTATTCTTTGAGACAGGGTGTCTTTGTGTATCCTTGGCTATAATGGAATTAACTCTGTAGCCAAGACTGCCCTCAAACTCAAACCTGTCTCTGCCTCGTGAGTGCTGTCATTAAAGGCATGCACCACCACCCCTGGCTTGGTTGATGTTTTCAGAGAGTTCAGTTCATCAGGCCTAGACATCAGAAAACAATGAAGATCCTTTCATAGAAGTTCATAGAGCAAAGGAAAATCTTAGTGCTATACTGGCTTTCTTATTCTTCCGTGAGAGCCCACAGACCACAGGATTGCTCTCCCTTACCCAGGGCAGGAGTTTGCCTGTCAGTTAATCCCTATAAAAGACTATCACAGACATTCCGAAAGTCGGATCTCTCTACCTTAGTTAATTCTAATTCCAAGCAAATTAACAAATATTAACATCACATGAGATAACATGATGGTATATCTTCCAACAAGAGTAGTATTAAAACATGTTTCTTGAAAACTGGAATAAGAAAGGAAATTGCTGAACATTTGAAGGAAAACATATTTGCAATCTTTTCTTGAGAAATATAAATAGGAAAGGAAAACAAGACACAGTCAGAGGGGCTCATAACATTGAACCATGTGCTTGTTTTCTGTTGAGAAACTGTGTGGAGAAATGTAGGTTACGTTGATGGAACTGGTACAGACCTCTTCTGATGTGCAGCATCAGGATATAATAACACTTACTGTATGAGAGACTATGGACAAGAAATAACCCCTAATTTAAACAACTTAAAATAAAGTAAAACATCCATCATAAATTTTTATAATTTTATTGTACCTTATCCTTGTAAATGGCATTTAAAATTTAAATTTTATTAGTTCTTTCAATAACAATCACGAACCATGTTATTTTCTGATCCACACTCACATTTTGATGATCCAGAGCCGTAAGTCTCCCTTGTTGTACATGTTGATCCTTGTGTAAAAAAGATGCTGAAAAAGACTGATACTCTCTGTCAACTTTTTGACAGAGTTAAATCATCGCAATAGTTTAATAGTTTCCTATAACTGATGTTGTCATTAATTCACTTCCTCAATGAGAAAATTCTATTTTAAGAAATAAATATTGTTAAAGGAATATGGCTTGTTCGTATATCAATAAATTAGAATTGTACCTCCCTATGAGTCGGAGTGTTTTCTACATCCCTGGAGTTGTAGTTATAATGGCTTCATCTTTTAAAATCAGGAAGATCCAGTTTTGTGGCTCAATTTTCCAAAGCCTTCTAATTTACGAAAAGTTTCTTACTTGTTCACATGTGGAGACATTTAAGGAAATGCACTAATATGTATACAACAGGCATTGTAATTTGTACCTGGCATATTAAAGTGCAAACATTCATTTTTAATTTCTACACTCATTAATTACTGTATCAGACGTAGGAAGCACTAGTGTTTATCAACTATCATGCTGTGTTTTAAACTTTTGAATATATTATAAAGAAATATATATATTCACTTATATAGCACAATAACAATTAAGTAAGTTTGTGAAGGCATGATGGAATAGAAACAAATGTACCAGGATATTAAGTTATTGCCTAAAGATTGTTAGCTAATAAGCAGCAGAGAACTGTGTCTGAAGCCCAAGCTTTCAGTTTCTATGTTCAGTGGATCATACCACGCCTGTTCAAGAATAATTCTATTCCTTGTCTTTCTACCTGATCAAATGGAATATTTTCAGTTTCCTTTACTATGTTTAGTACAATTTTACCTAAAAGTGATTGAAGCAATAATGGTTCTCTTTATTGCCTCATACGATTGCTTGTTTCTTACTTTGAAGGAGAAATATTTCTATCTCCTGAGTATAACTTGTTTCTCCTGGAAGCAGGAATAGTGGTGTGCAGGTATGAATGAGATGGACCACAAAATCTTGGGCACCTGAATACTGGGTTGGTTAGTGGCACTGTTCATGTAGGTTTTAAGAAGTGTTTTCTTGTTGGAAGAAGTATGTTAGTGGGTACTAGTTTTGAGAGTTTAAAGACACTATTTCTAGTTTGCTCTCCCTGCTTTGAAGTAGGAGTTCAAGATGTGAGACCTCAGTTTCCTGCTTCTACTATCATGACTGCAGCTTGCTGTCATTTCTTACCATATGGGGCTCTTATCTCTCTGTACTTTCTTCTATACCATGTTACCTTGGACATGATGTTTTATCCTTAGGTAGAAAAGTAACTAATGTAAAAGATAATTATCCCAGCACTACCTGATATTATTTAAAGTGTTATTAATTACATGCTATAAAGGATTAGATTTTTATAATGCTTTTTAAACTTTATTTATTTCTAATTTATGTGCTTTGGTGTTTTACCATGGTGTCAGGTCTCCTGGAACTGCAATTATGGACAGTTTTGAGATGCCATCTGGGTGCTGGGAATGGAACTTGGGTCATTGGAAGAGCAGTTAAGGTTGTTAACCACTGAGCAATCTTTCCAGCCCCCAAGTATTGAATTTTTATCTTCTAAAGAAAACCTTTGATCTTTTAGGTGAATTGATGTGACCCCAGTGACTTAGAATTTTAATATTGTTAGTATTTCATTCATTATTGTGGCCAATGTAAGGATAGAAATATATTTTGTGGATGGAGTTATTTTATATAAATTATGTGTTTATTCTTGTTCTGTCATAGAAATTACAAGAGCCAAGCCTTCTCAATTTTAGAACAGTCTTGATTCTTTCCTGATTTTCTTTTCTGTCTGAGGAACCCTAAATGTATTATAAATTTGCATCCGTTTTCACCTGGGAGGCATCTGAAGACATGTGTCACCCTGCACATCCATGCAATCAATAAATACAGGCAGTGTTAAGATATATAAAATATAAAATTCAATCTACCATAATCTTTTCTGTTCAGTGAGAAAGCAAAACAAAACTCAGCAACTTTGGTGTCCTTTACATAAAACTGAGATCAATGAAACAGAAAAACAATTATGTCATACATATCCAAAATACTTTCATCTACTAGTAATAAACCACATAGGATTCTAAGGAAATGTATTGGTTCACACAATGAACCAAAGAGGAGCGCTATCTTTAAGACTAGCTAATCATAATCATAATCTCTTGTTCTGTGCTTTACCTGTGGGTTTTCTTTGATAGACTGCTTATAAAGCTCTTCAATTGTGCTTTCACACAGCACAGTCCAAAATGAAGAAAACCACATTTTAATGAATCCAAACAAACCTGTTCTGCACCTTTCCTTGTATGAATTGAAAACTTTGTGTGTTTAGAGAACATTTCTGTTAGCCAGAGAAATGTTGTGCGAGGAATGACCTGGAAAGGTGTTGCCAGTCATTATTTGAGGAGTCATAGGAGTAGGCCTCAATGTAACATCTCATAAATGAATACACAAAATCAAAGAATAATTCTTTTGGGAAGAATAAATGGCATGTTTCGTACAGTTCAGGAAATGTTCGACATTGCCAAACTCTGAGTTCCAGATAGATGGATTTAGTGATCATGTGGCTAGCCAAAAGTTAAAGAACAAACAGAAAGGAACAAATTGACAGAAGAGCAGATAGAAAAGCATCAAGCAACACGGAAGAGAGAGGACTGAACACGGAAACGAAGGCAGCACCATCAAATCAGGGGCTTACAGCATGCAGCGGCCTGACTGGGGAAGCCCCACTGAGACAGCCTGCACAGCTCCTGACTGAGAGTTTTCTGCTCCCGATGAACACGTTCCCACAACCGGCAGTGTTATACAATGGGACAAACCGTGACAATGTCTATCAGAAGCCTTCTAGCTGTTCTCTGAGATGCGATATTTTCTGGGGTTTTTTTTCTATCCCTCTTATAGATTAAGAACAGGATGACCTAGGAAAAAAGGTTGTGGAGGACACTTGATAAAAACATGGGAGGACCAGAATCTCAGAGTCCATTTTCAATAATCTTAAATGGCGCATGACAGCTTAGCAATGATGTTATATTACAGCAACATAGATTCAGGATGACAAACACTGTTTACTTCTAATTTTTCTTCAATGCACTATTTTATTAATTCTTTTGGAATTACATACAATGCACTTGAAACAAGCTAGTGCAGCACACAACGCCTGTCTGTGCTCTGTGCGCTACCATACAGTTTGCAAGCTCCTGGCAAGGGGCTGGAAGTTGAAACACACACACACACACACACACACACACACACAGGCAGAGAGACAGAGACAGGGACTTCTAGTCACTGGTAAGAAGCTCTTGAGGTAAACTGCCCTTCATTCTCCAGAGTTCCCAAGTGGCATTTCCAGCTTAAATTTTCAATCAGTTCTATAGTACAAAACCAAAACAATAACAAAAAGTTTAAAATATTTATGGATTAAGATACAAACTTTAAATTAAAAATGAAATGATGAGTCCTGGCACATAGGTAAAAAGACAGTTGACTCCGGGTTCAGAAGTAAACAAAGTCTGGTAGTTATGGACTAGACGTTAATGATTGTGTTAGAAGAGGTAAAAATGACCCGCAGATTTTCTTTGATTAGATTATGAGCACTTTCCCTTTGGGAAGGATTTAGAATGTTTTTGAAAATACCTTCTTTCCCATGAGAATTTCAGATTTTTTTGGCAAAATAAAAAAAAAAAAGAAATTGAGCAACAACATCAACAACAAAAAGCCAAAAAAACAAACTTTGGAGAAACCTTGAAAACATATTTTTAAAGTAGCGTTTGCATTCCAGAACCACTGAAGGGACCCCACTTAAACAATCTTTTAGGGAAATTGGGTGTCATCAACCTGTCTGGCTACTTCCTGCTGAGCAGGGGCGCTGCATTCTTGCGGTTATTTTACTGCAACATTTCAGGAGGTCTCAATGAATCAAACCACATGACTCAAATAAATCCTCAGGTTCTCATCCTCTGTAGAGACAAAAGCAGAACCTCCCCTCAAAAGCATCAAATCCTCAAGCCCATATCCTAATGTCAAAATACCTTTCTTAGCGGTTCCCAGAATCAAATGTTTTTCTCCAGTCCAGAACACAAAAGACAACACAATTAACATACACATTTTATTTTTTGGAGCTGTATACATTCTATCTTTTCAAGGCCTTCAATTCACCCTCCTGCCTCCTGTTTCAGGGAGTGTCCCGTCTTAATTCACTAATACGTCCCTGGCAGGGGACAACCCTGTCCGCTTACCCCTCTCTCTCGGTTGGACTTCCACTTGCTGCACCTGCAAGGCCTGGAACCGAAATCAAACTAAGTATGTCAGGATTAACACATAACCCAATCCACCCTCACCTTCCGTGGGCGACCTCTCAGCCTTCCCTAGTTCCCAATCTCAGTGGAACCTCCATTTGCAGCACACAATGCCTGTCTGCGCTCTGTGCGCTACCATACAGTTTGCGAGCTCTGGGCAAGGGGCTGGAGGTTGAAACACACAAAGACACACAGAGACAGACAGAGAGACAGAGACAGGGACCTCTAGTCACTGGTAAGAAGCCATTTATTCAAGAGCACCATGGAAGCTTATATACCCAACAGTCAGGTGGGCCAACAGGTGGAAACCTTATCCTCTGATCCTCAAGGCAAGATCTCTAGCAGGGAAGAGTATCTGGAGGCCAGGACTCTAAATGATCCCAACAGCTAGAGTCATCTGAGAGGAGGAAACCCCAATTGAGAAGCTGCCTCCATAAGATTGAACTGTAGGAAGCCTAGCCTGTAGACATTTTCTTAATTAGTGATTGATGGGGAGGGCCCAAAGCCCATTATGGGTGGGGATACTCCTGAGACGATGGGCCTGGGTTCTATAAGAGAAAAGCAGGATGAGAAATCTATGAAGGCCAAGGTAGTAAGCAGCACTTCTGCATGACCTCTGCATCAGCACCTGCCTCCAGGTTCCCACCTAGTTTGAATTATTGCCTTTGCTTCCAACTGTAATTCAGCATATGTAAGACAAATAAATAAACCCTTTTCTGCCACGTTGACTTGGGTCAAGATGTTTCATCACAGCAATAGAAATCCTAAGAAACAGTACTATCCATTCAAACTTATTTTTATAATGAGTGCTCCTAAGAGAGATTTTCTCAATAGTTATTAGCAGTAATCTTAAGGTCTATTTTGAATTTTTTTTTGTGTGTAAGCAAAGTATGATGAAGTGCTATTTCCCAGCCATACAGCGTGATGAAAGACAATGGGACTCAGAATCATGTAAACTTAAGTTACAAGTTTAAGAAACAATAGTAAACTACTACGTATTTTCAGGAAATGTATGAATTAATACAATTTTATGCTGTATAAAAATAAACACCACACTATGACTGTTGTAGAAGTCCACTTGTGTGTTCTGGTTGCCCAGACTCCCAAAGTAACCACACAGAAACTATATTTTTGCAGTACTGCTTGGCCTATAGCTTAAACATATTTCTGGATAATTCTTATATTTTAAATTAACTCATCTCCATCAATCTGTGTATCGCCACGTGGCGGTGACTTACCAGCAAAATTTTGGCATGTCTATCTCTGATGGTGGCTCCAGGGCTTCTCCCTGACTCTGCCTTCTTTCTCCCAGCATTCAGTTTAGTTTTCCCTGCCTGCTTCTGTTCTGCCCTGCTATAGGTCCAAAGCAGTTTCTTTATTCAGTAATGGTAATCACACCATACAGAGGGGACTCCCACATCATATGGCTTTCACTGTGGTATCTGAAAATTCTACATTTGCAGTTTTAGTAAAGTGTTCAGAGAAAAATCATTGGCTATATAGCAATAAAATTTCTGCAATATAAGTATAGTCACAAATAGTTATATTTAAGTTTATTTTTTCAATGTTTTATAATTATTCATATGTTTTCCATTATTACAAATAGGAATGAATGTCAATATATCAAGTATCACACAGCTTTCTGCATAAATTTAGCAACAAATAAAATTTGATAAATTTATTTAACAAAATAAGAATTCTTTTCTTAAAACTGTGATAATAATTCTTTAAGGCTTGTATTATTTTTCTATTTCTGATTTTCATTCTACTTCTCATACTAGCAATCCGACCCAGGGCCTGATTCATATCCTTGGCAACAGCCTCATCACCAAACTTCCTTTTGAGTGTACTATTTGTTATATGACAAAGTGGCTTTTTTGTGGTGTCCAAAAATCCTTTTTTCTCTTGAAACTTAAATCCTGTTTTTCTATTTATTCTCATAAGAATAGACACCATCCCAAAGGGGAAATGTGTTTGTAAGTTGTTTGGGCTCTTTCAGATATTATTTTGATGTCATCAATTGACAAAAATCATTAAAAATAGCAAAATTAAAATTCTGATAGATAGAAAGGAAAGTTGTATTTGGACAATGTTAAACCCATATAGAGTTTTTCTGTAACATCAGATTCTTGATAGGCAAAAAGAAATATAGACATTTTATTTAACATAGTATTTGAGACGTCACGCTTAGAAATATTTGCATTAATTTGAAGAAGCGGAGAGAGGGAAAGGTAAACCCATGTATTTACCCAATATCAGAGTACCTTTTCCTATTTGCAAATGTGTCTTCAGCCTTCTCATTGTATTAGGATTTGTACAAAGCCCATACCCACCTTTTGTTTGTCTGCTGTTTTGCTGTAGATTTTGAGACACAAGTCAAAGATGACACTAAACACACAGTCTTTTTCCCTTCACCTGGAATGTTGAGATAATAGACCAACAAGGCCACTCTGGGCTCCATGCTACTTTTGACCTGACGTCTGTGTTTTGATGGTGGTACAAAAAGCAGATTCATCTTATAAGATCACTCCTTTTGCCTTATTTTGTGTTTCCTCTACTTGCTTAAGCCTACCCAATGTGCTAAGAACAGTCAGAAATACTCATTTACCCTGAAGCTAATGGATGATAAAAAGCTCCTTCAACACAGCAGCTCAATTTCACAAGCGGGTGTTAGAGCTGTGAACACGAAAGCCTCCCCGTCACTAAAATCTGATCTAGGCAAGTATACAGAGATTCTGCTTGATTTTGGCAAACAAGTCTGAAACTGGCACCCCCTGAAGAAGATCACAATAGTAACGTTTTGTTAATATAACACACAGTGTCCTTTCTCCATTGGTCCAAGGGCACAAAATATTCCATGAAATGACTATAAAGTCAGTGGGAGGAGATCAAAACACTCCATCCATCTGCCTACTTGTTTTAAAGAGAAAGGTAAATCCACAGAAGTCCCTTATCTCAGGCAGAGCAACCGTCCTTGAGATAGAGAGGGATCATGAGCAGTAAATATTTACTTTCTTCAATACTGCAAGATAAAGACTCTACATTGTGTTTTGTTCAAATTAAATAGATGAGTGCTTCATGCCCCCAGTGTGCAGTATCTGGGCATTGGCTGCAGTGGCAGTTGCAGAAGCACAGCAAGAGATTGATTAAAGGGAGCATTTGCCATCTGTGGCCACGATATGCTCAGGGCAGCTCATACATCTGCAAGGACAGGAGTAAATACGCCAACATGGGCAACAGGTTTCCTTGAAACACAAAAGAAAGTGGAGTCAGTTGAACTGAGACTACAGCTTAAATCTTACAGTGTGGTATTCATGGGAAAGAGCAGGCTTTGCCATTCTGGGTTAAAAGACTATCCATGCTAGAAAGACTATTCTTTCTTGAAATTGTAAGACTTATAGTTCAAATTTGGCCTCTTTTTGATTGATTTTTATTGAGCTCTACATTTTTCTCTGCTCCCATCCCTGCCTCTCCCCTCCCCTTCAGTTCTCTCCCATAGTCCCCATGCTCCCAATTTACTCAGGAGATCTTGTCTTTTTCTACTTCCCATGTAGATTAGATCTATGTATGTCTCTCTTTAGGGTCCTCATTGTTGTCTAGATTCTCTGGGATTGTGATTTGTAGGCTAGTTTTTTTAATTTATGTTTAAAAACCATTTATGAGTGAACACATATGATAATTGTCTTTCTGGGTTGGGTTACCTCACTCAATATGAGGTTTTCTAGCTCCATCCATTTGCCTGCATATTTCAAGATGCCTGTTATTCACCAAAACTACCACTGGTGACCAGATGGGTTGGAAAGGGGGCCTGGATGGGCCTAAAGGGACGGGGATATGCTGAGTGAAATGATTCAGGCCTCTGTGGCGGTGAATAAACCACTGAATGTGAGTGTCCATTCTATCTGCTCACAAATGGTTATGGGAACAATAAGAGTGAAAATAATTGTATATTGTTAAAAAAAAGATTTATGGTTCAAATTTTAATTTGTTCTAATATTTGTTCAGTTAAACCAGTTATAAACATTTTGGCTGGAAATCAACCTTTACATTAGGAAGCAACACATTTTAAAAGGGTTTGGTTTAAAATGGTTATATTTTATTAAGATGATAATAGAAAAAGAAAAGATAAAGTAGACAAATAGCTACAAAATACAAATACAGCTCTTTTACCGTTTTACTGAACAGCCTCTTGGTCCTGGAGGCCCAAACTTCAATATTCTGGATTACTGATCATTTATTATTTTGCTCATTTACTTACATATCCAATAAATACATATTGTAAGGTTGCTTTGCATACTGTGTCAGAGATGATGCCCCAGGGATGACAAACTTTCCTGATTTCCATAATTTAGGCAAACAAAGAATTATGCATCTAAGTTTAAAAGTTCACAAATGTTGTATCTTCTTTGTTTAGAATAGTTCAGGAAGAAGTAGCATCTCAGCTGAGTATACAAACAGTATTTTAATGGGTGTCATTGTTCTATTCAAAGTAACTCTTCTCCCTCTCTCTCTCCCCTTTCCCTTCATAGAATGTAAGGTAGAAAATGAAAATCACTCAGTGTGTCAACTCTTCTTTATGACCAAATGCCCAAATATGTGTCAGGGAGGTGTTTCTTTCTTCTTCTCCTTCTTCCTCTCCTCATCCTTCTCCTACATCATTCTACATATACTGCCTGTTGAGTTTTATACCTACTTGGTTATTTCTTTTCTTCCAATGTCATTGAACTTTCTCTTGGGTAGTGTCTATATCTCAGAAGTCATTACTTGATGTGATTTACATGATTTAAAAAACATAAGACATAATGTTTGTAATTCATATTAAGAAAGAGTGATGATATTGTTCAAGGACTAAAGCAACTGTCTTTCTTTGTCTCTGAAGGTCTATAACATTGACGAACTATATAAGTCCCTAAGCATTGGGGTAAGAAGCTTTGACATGTCCAATATTTCACTGTTGTACTATGGTTCTGACATCTAAATGTGTGTTGGAGTAGACCCATAACTATTCTTAGACTCAAGCAGGCCCTAACCCACAGCTTAAACATGCCTGTAAAGTATTTTATCTTATAATAAAACAAGTAAGAAAATTAAACCCTTCCTATATCCTAAATACTGATTCTATCCTCTCTGGTCTAATTAGAAAATAAAATGCTGAGAATAATTTTGACTTCACTTGTAAAAACACTTTTACAAATGCTCAGATCACTATAAAAATACTTCAGTCTGAGTTGCCTTCTGACTTCTTTGAAATTGCTACTGTCAGTCAGAGTGAGCTTTCTATTATAAAACTCCATGCATAACTCTGTGCCTCTAATTTTAAAACTTCCTGCTTTGAACTCTCTCTTTACTTCCAGAATGCAGAATGTTCAAGCTTACTCCCCTGTATTCCACAGTAAATCATTCCTCATTCCTCTTCTGCTTCCATGTGATATGAGAAAATGTGCCATTCCACCATTTTTCTCAGCTTTGATCTTTTTACTTAGGTCATATTATCCAATCAGATAGTTTTTACTGCTAATAGGTTTCAGTAAATTTAAGAGTTCAATCCACAAGCTTACAACTTCATTTTGTCACGATATTTTGCTGAATCATAAACTCAATTAGCCCGAAATTAAAATCTTCAGTCCTTTCTTCCTTAAACTTTTTGTCTTTTGAGAGCAATGCTGTGAGACAATTGGTTTAGTAGTTAAACATTTGACGTACCTGAACTTCCATCATTCCTGGTTCAGTTTTTAATTTGTTTTAGTATTTGTTTAATCAAACCACAATATACAGTCTGACATTATGTCCAAAACAAGAAGGCCAAAGGATCATAGACAAAAGCTTCTGAAACCATTACTAATAAATCTTCTGTGTCTTAAGGTAATTATGTCAGGTATTCTGGGAAAGTGATGAAATCTAACATCCAATTTCATTCAATTAATAAAGGTTACCAGGATATTGCCATGTTGTGAAACCTGAATTAATGTTGGATATAAGCTCCCATTTTCATATGGTAGATTTAAAATGTGTCTTTCTTTTCATAAGATACTTGTAAAATACATGAAAATATAAAATAAGGAAAACACATGAATGGAGAAGTAAATAAATGGTTGATATGTCTGATCTTCCAGATCACTGGAATTCAATTCCTAGCACCCACATGGCCCCTCACAATTGGCCATTACTAGCTTACAAAACCCTCTTCTGGCCTCAGAAAGCCTACTACCTTATAAGATATCTCAAATATACATTTATAAAATGAGTTTGAAATGAATCACTTTATAATCGTATGAGACATCATATGATATGATACCAAATAAAATCTCCAGTTCCAGTGAGTCATTTGCTAAAGGGTATCCTGTAGAACCCCCAAATACTTCAGGCTGTTGCTAATGCTATTAATTGTCCTCTGCTGCTTGATGGTAAGATTATTTTGTCAAAGACACCACTCATTTACAGCATAGAACATGAAGAAATTGAGTTGATACTCAATTGGAAGATTTATTTCTACTGACTAATATTCATAGTGCAACAAGGTGCTGGACATGATACTGGAGGAGAAAGTAATAATCAATTTCACCCAGCTATAAAACTCTTCAAATTATAATAATGACCTGCTTATAAGATATGTCCACTGGTACAATAGTGGCACAAATGTCAGGTAGACAACACATCACATTTTTTCTAAATTTAAGGCCCACTCAATGAGATGGTACCTATACCTGATATTGTTAATGAGACCAAAAACATTAAATTAAATTTAAATTTAAAAAACATAAGGAACATATGATACTCAACTGCTTTACAGCATTTTTGTATAAGTACCTGAAAAATGACATGAAATAATTATTTCAGATAATTAAGGAAAGAAAAGGAAGTCAATGTCTAAGGTGCTCAGAAACAAGATCACATTAGGGAAGAGAGTAAGTAATACAGCAAAAACAGGCAAAAGGAGGAGAGATGTGTGACTAGAGGCAGAGGTCTACTTGAAGACTTCTATGTAGGAGCGTCTAGTTTCTCTACCCCTTGCCTCTACACCCTAAGCAACCCTTACATAAATGTTCCTAGAAAGAGCCAATTACATTTAAAAGTTTATATATGCAATTAAAGATTTGAAACTGAAACATTTAAGAACTAAAAGATACTTTCAAAAGATTATCTAAAAGTGTAAGAAAAAAACACTCCAGAATATTTTTGCATTTTTATTGTTTAAATTTTATGCACATTTTGCCCCTATTTTGTCCCTTTCTCCAGATCCTTCCAGAGCCTCCCTACTTCTCTACCCAACCAACTTCATGTATTTTCTATATGTTTCAAAAAATCAAACAGAAAAAACCCATGGAGTCTCAAGTATTATTGATGTACCTAAGTGTTATGTCTTTGAAGAAGGCTGATATTTCCTCTTCCAGAATTTGCAGTTACAAATAGCTTCTTGAGAATAATGGGACTTTATGCCCACTTCTTCTCTTTCTTTATGCCGGGATATTTG
The DNA here is from genome assembly GCA_004026605.1 of Ondatra zibethicus. Lineage (NCBI taxonomy): Eukaryota > Metazoa > Chordata > Mammalia > Rodentia > Cricetidae > Ondatra > Ondatra zibethicus. The sequence continues at coordinate 62,626 of PVIU01006459.1, forward strand.
TTTGGCTTGAAATGTCTGCAGGTCTTACTCATGCTGCCACAGTTTTACCTCCCTACCCACCCAACTGCATGTCACAGTTTCTGTGTGTTCGTGTGTACATCATCATTGTTGTTTCTGCAACATGCTACTTCCTCGAAACCATCCAACACCTCTGTATCTTACATTCTCTAAAGGCAGGGGTGTGATAAAGACATCCATTTAGTGGTGTGTGAGAATGGTCTGTATTCTGTCAATTATATTTTAAATAAACACTCATTGGCCAGTAGCCAGGCAGGAAGTATAGGTGGGGGGCAACCAGACAGGAAGTAGAGGTGGGTCAATGAGAACAGGAGAATTCTGGGAAGAAGGAAGTTCCTTGGGGAGTTGGGCAAGATGTGACTGCCCCGCTGAATACTGAGCTAACACAGATAAGAATAATGGGCTATATAATTTATAAGAGTTAATAAGAAGCCTGAACTAATGGGCCAATCAGTTTATAACTAATGTAGACCTCTGTGTGATTTCTTTGGGACTTAACAATTGTGGAGACCAGTCAGGACAAAAACCCCAACAATAATTCCAAATAAGTAACAATCTCTCAAATAACTACATAGAAATAAAGCAAATTACCAACTTTTTTTCTGTTTTCTGGCTTTTGGTGGGCTTTTTTTTTTTTTAAACAGGGTTTCAATGTGTGGCCCTGGATGTCCTGGTTGATCTCTTTAAAGGGCATAGAAACTGTCCATGGACATGAACAAATGTTCAACACCATTAGTCATTGATAAAATAAAATTCAGGACAGAGATATCACTTCACACTCACTGGAGAAATCATTATCAAACAAGATAATGATGACAGGCACAGATGAAGACATAGAAGAGAGGAAATTCTTGCACCTTGCTTATGATAATGTAATTAGAAAAATAGTGTGTAATATACTCAAGGAAGTAAAAATAAGATGATCATATGATATAATTCTTTCACTCATAGCTATTTGCTCAGAATATTTTAGATCAGTACATTAAAGAAATATTTCACCCTTTGTCTACTTCAGTATTATTCATAATACCTAATATTACTTATATTAATATACCATTTCAACCTGGGTATTCATCAGTGCATGAACAAGTAAAGAAAATATACTCAAGAAGGTTCTGCATGCTGGCACTTGGGTTAGAATTTAGTATTCATTCTTGCCCTCACCACTAAAAATTTAGCTTCCTTTTATAAATTTTGAATTAATATAGATATAGGACCAACCCATTAGGATACAAAGGGTTGTACTCACTTCCTGCCAAATGTCATTTTATGTTTTTGGAAAACAAGTGCTTCTCTGTTATATGAGACAGTTAGATGGTATAACAATGTTCTGTCTCAAAATATGGTAATTCTCTTAAAGAAATGGCCACTGAATTTTTTTTAAGTCTGGGTTTGAAACATTGACAACTAGTGAAGACATATACAGGAGATCAAATTCTCTCTCAACTGCTGATTTAGTAAAAGAAGCACAAGGTCATGACACTTTCAGCAGTTCCTGCAAGAGTATGTTTATATGTGGACTTTCACTTCTTCATGATTGAGAGAAAAGATCCTGTGATATAAAGAAAATCCATAACCAGAAAGAATAATACTCAACTTTATACTGAAAAACAAAATCTCAGGCTATCCGAAGCAATCCAGTACCATAAAAGAACTTCCAAAGGCATTGCCATCCCTGATTTCAGGTGCTACTATATAGTTATAGTAACAAAATAAATGTATGGCACTGGCTTAAAAACAAACAAGTTGTTCAATAGAATCTAATGGAAGACCCAAGCATAAATGCACACACTCATGAACAACTGATTCTGGACAAGAAAACCAAAATTATAGAGTAGTAAACAGAAACATCTTCAGCAAACAGTGATGGCATAACTGGATGCTGATATGCAGAAGGATGTAAATATACCCATATTTAATACCTGGAATAAAACTCAAGTCCAATTGGAGCAAATACCTCAACATTAACACAGCTACACCGAACCTGATAGAAGAGAAATTGGAAAGAACCTTGAATGCCTTTGCACAGGAGACAAATTTCTGAAAAACTACCAGTTGCACAGACACTAAGACTGACAATAAATGAGACCTCATGCAATTGAGAAGCTTCTCTAAGGCAAAGAATACTATCAATAGTACAAAATGGCAGCCTATAGAATGGGCAAAGATCTTCACCGACCCCACATCTGGCAGAGGCCTAATCTTTAAAATAAATAATAAAAACCTCAAGAAACTTAAAAACAAATAATGCAATATAAAAATGATGAACGTATCTAAACAGAGAATTTACAACAGAAGAATCTCAAAAAGCTGAGATACAATTAAAAACATTCAGCATCCTTTGTCATCAGGGAAAGGCAAATTGAAACAACCCTGAGTTTCCATCTTATACCTGTCAGAGTAGCTAAGATCAGAAGCACAAATGGTATCTTATGCTGGAAAGAATGTGGGAACAAGGGGAACACTCCTCTACTGTTTCTGGGAATACAAACTTCCACAGCTACTTTTGAAATCAGTATGATGGTTGTTGTGAAAATGGAGAAATCATTTATCCTAACACCCCACCATACCACTTTGAGGCATATATACAAAGGATGCCCAATTATATCACAAAGAAACTTGCACAACTTTGTTAATGGCAACATTTTTTTTGTTTTAGCCAGAACCTGGAAATAGCATTGATGCTTTTCTTCTGTGGGAACTCGTTCAGTATATAGCCTTTAAGATACTGGCCCACTTTGGGCATGGTCTCATGTACTATAAATTCAGACAAAAGGCATGACTGGGTCTCTTGGTGGTTGGATACTGTTCCAGTTCCCAGTGCATGCAAAGGACTGTGGATCACTACTATTTCATGAGTTTATCCCCGGATAAACCTTTGTTGTACTCCAATCTGAGCAATTGTGGAACTCTTTGGTATGCCAATACTCTTCAACTAAAAAATGGTTAAAGAAAATATGGTACATTTGCCTTTCATCTGTTAAAACCAGTGAAATCAAGAAATTTCAAGGTAAAAGGATAGAACTAGAAAAAAAACATACTGAGTGAGGAAACTCAGATCCAGAAAGACAGAAATGAGATATACTTACTTATAAATTGATATTAGCTATAGTGTAAAGGATAGCCATACTACAATTCACAGAATAGAGAGCTAGGTAATAAGAAGGACACAAGGGGGTAGGCAGGGATTTCCCTAGGAAGGGGAAATAGAAGAGATCTCATGGGTGGATGGGGGACTGAGGAACATGATGGATCAAGTTGCAAACTAGATGGAGGTGGAGAATATTGAAAAAGATGACTGAAAGAGGGGGAAACATTTTGGGGTCAAGTAGAAACCTTAGGCAAGGGAAACTCCAAGGATCCATCAATGATGACCCTAGCTAAAATACCTAGGGAAGGTGGAAATTAGCCTAAAATCATCTCCTTCTCTCCTACTTTCTCTTTGCATTTTTTGAAGCACCAGCCCACAAACAACTACATGGAGATTTATTATTAATTATAAAACCTTGGACTTAGCTTAGGCTAAGGAGCTCACACAATCTAGAATGACAACAATGGGACTGACCTAGCCCTCTGCATGTATGTTATGGTTGTGTCTACTTGTGGAACTCCTTACAGTGGGATCAGGGAATGTCCCTAACACTTTGGCTGTCTCTTGCTAACCTATTCCTCATACTGGGTTGCTTTGCCTCACCTTAATACAAAGGGAGGAATGCAGACCTATGTCAACTTAATATGCCATGCTGATGATACCCATAGGAGGTCTGCCCTCTTCTGAACAGAAACAGAGGAAGAGGAATGTATTGTGGGGAGGTTAAAGGGGTGTTTGGGGGGAATAACAGAAAGTAGAGGGGAAACTGTGATCAAGATACAAAATCAAACATTAAATTTAATTAAAAAAATAGGAAGAATGGAGAATAGAGTAAGAGGTATTCACCATAGTCAATGTTTAGTAGCAAAAGCAGTTTCTAAGTCTTCTTATAAAATCAATTAGTTGGAAAAGATTTGAATAGAAATTAATTACTTTAATTATTTCCTCTAATTTTCTGTCTGACCTGTGTTCTACAACCCACTTTCTATTTCTATTTCATTCTTTTATCTTTCTTCTTTGTGTATTTCTTTTTTCAGACAGTCAGTGTACTTTCAGTTTTTATCTATACAAACATGAAAAATTCAGTGACCTTTGAGTGATTTCAAAATTTATAGAATCACACTAAACACAGCTTTGTTGTTAAATCTGTAATGTGCTTCTCACGGGTAAGACAAATAAATGTCTGTCTTCAGCTGATTTCCTGCTTCATCCCACAGTCAGAATCAAAGACATGAAGAAGACAGTCCTAATGCATCAAAACCAATCTTGACTTTGCTGCATTATGCAGTAATTCACTATGAGCCAATTCCAATATGCTAAACTGTGTTTGTCCCTTTTTTTTGTCATTATAGCTATTTCCTAGATCACTGGGAACTCACAATGTGGTAGATGCTGCTTCTGTTGCTAATGGCTCTCCTGAATCTTCCAAGGAATAGCATTCAATTTTAGAACTCAAATGCCTATAACAGCCACAATAGGTGTGTGTTAGAAGTGCATACATATCTGAACCTGTTCCCAGCAATTCTGATCAAGTGTTCTCACAACTTGCATTTTGAAAAGGCACTTTAGGTTACTTGAGTCAGGTGAGAAGAACGGCTCTTGAGAAACATTACAGTGAAATAAGTATACAAATACAATGGAAATGGAAAGGTAAAAGATTTACAAATATCCACAGTGTGAGAGCAAGGGAATAAAATCTAGGCATTCGTGTACTCTTGAGAAGACAGTAAATGAATAGAGGCTCCTGATCTCCCAGGTCATTAAGATTCCAAGACAACTACTCCTAAGTGCCAGCAACTTTGATTGTCTTTAGGAAGAAGAAGTTGTGCTTCAGTTTTCTAGTCCTTGAAAATCAAATCTAAAACTTGAACTTTAAGGAGACTCACAATAATTCAAGAAAATTTGACTATAGGTCTGCAATGTTCTAACCACATATTGAAGTTCCAATCGGTCATTTTGTCTTGTAGAACCTTTAACATAGGTATGGCAGCTCCCCAGCCCCTGACTGGGAGTTTTGGTTTACAAACCTATATTTTTTAGGTAAATTTTTATTTATTCATTGATATTTTCTAACATATATACAAGGCATATTGATCAAATCCTGAAGGAATCTCCACAACCACCATGGGATTCTGACCCCAAGTAGTTTATTCTAGGCATATTTAAGCACAGTACAATTTGGTGAAATATTTCCTAATGGTAGATTAATTAAATTCCATGTGTACAACAAATCTTGAGACATGACCACATCTAAACTCTTTGTAAAGTACATGTGTTATCATATACAAAGATGGGTTCTATAGATTGACTGAGCAAATCAAGATCAAGATTAGAGTATAGGGGACAATCCAGAATGGTCTCATCCACACAGATAGCCGAAAGCTGTAATTCTTGCTTGATAACTGTTTTGTTATGTGTAATTTTACTATGTTAAAGTTAAAGCCTTTCTTTTTGTTTAAACAGAAAAGGGGAAATGGTATAGGAGGTCTTTCTGTTTATGTGTTGCTCTCATTGGTTAATCAATAAAGAAATTGCTTGGCCTGATAGGGCAGAACATAGGTAGGTGGAGAAGACAGAACTGAATGCTGGGAGAAAGAAAGCAGAGACAGAGAGCCACCATGGAGATCCCAGGTCAGACATGCTAAATCTTTCCCGATAAGCCATGACCTCATGGTGAATACAGACTTAATAGAAATGGGTTAAATCAAAATGTGAGAGTTAGCCCATAGGAGGCTAGAGCTAATGGCCCAGCAGTGTTTTAATTAATACAGTTTCTGTGTAATTATTTTGGGTATAAGCTAGCCGGGTGGTCGAAACAAGGGGCTCTGCTCCCTGTAACACCCAAAGTTCTTCTGCAATGTTGGTGCAGCCATCTTCAGCCTACAGGCCTAGCATATTTGACAGACATTTCTGAGAAGCAGGGTTTTTTTGTGTCCTGCTTATCTAATTGGGACAGCATAAAGTCAGTAGTAAAGGCACATTCTTTCCTAGCAGTTTACTTTTGCCACAAAGAAAGTAACTCCATGTGGAGTTTCTTCGATGCCCATCATCCTTTCTGAAGTAGTTTGGTGGTGCCAGGACCAGACATGTCTCATGGTCATAAAAAAGATGAATCTAGGTTATTAAAGCATCTTAAATGCTATATTCTCTAGATGTCTGAAGTGTTTGAAGATGACCTACCTATCTAAATTTCATCTTTGTTTGACCTAGAACATATACCGAATGTGTCTATAATTTTGATTATACTAGGTGATTAACTACTAACCTATATTTCTTTATTATCATAAACAAACAGTTGATAATAATAATTTTCAAGGACTAGAAATTTACATTATATTGTTAAATGAGCTATATAGGTACAAAACACTGAACAAGATTGGAAATGTATGTACAACATGTTTAACAAAATTAATCTTAAATTTGAATAAATATATAAAATATGCATACAATTTACAAAAGTAAAACCAATTTAAAATTAATAGTTGTATTTAAAAAGTAGATTCAAAAATCTACTTTTCTATCTTATCATATTTATATTCCCCTTTTACTTTTTTTCCCAAGGAAATCCTTGAGATTACAAAATTTACACCACAACCTCAAACCCTATAAAAGTTATAATCAATCCCTAATTGATGTTCCTAACCCTGACAACAAATATTGTTGGGAGAGGGGGTATCATATTCTAGAATTACTTTGAGCTGTCATGGGGGCAATATTATTTCTATGGAATCCTGTAAAACTGAAATGAGAGTTAAGTTTCAAGATTACTGTCTCATATAATTGCAAATAGTATTTGAGTAGTCAGTAGCCAAGAATTTGAATTTGGAAAGCCTCAAATTCTTTTACTCTTCCTTGTTGTTCTAAAATTTTTGCCTCTTCTCACTAGTAGCATTTCCATAGTAGTTGGGTCCCATCTTCCAGGATTGCTGAAACTAAGTGAAGTCAGTCATGGGGTAGCCTTATTGCTTGAAGCCATGTTTTAAATACCATCTCCTTAACAAATGGTGAAAGCAAGCCATAAAATACCACAGCTTGCTTAATTTCCTTTAGATTATTTATACCTATAGGTTTCCATCTATGTTCTTCGAATCCTTTTGGGTATTCAGTACTGGATGGATTGTTAGAGGAGATTACAGAGTAGGTAGCTAGAACCTTTGGCAAGTCATCTCAGATTCGGACATGAACTTGCAAGGCTAAATACTATTCTTGTACCTCCACCCCCTACTCATCGATTCTGATAATTTCCTCAGTTGTTTCAAATCTTTATACCACTGTTTTTTGTAAAACCTGAATCTCTTGACCTGTGAATATTTCTAATGTTTCCATCAATTCAAATAACCTCTGATCCTCATACTGCACATATCATTCTAAGATAAAATTTTTTTCATTAACAATAACTTCTCATCCTTGTATATTATTTGGTTGGCGTACAGAGTGCCTTCCTGGAGAGATATTCTATCTGATAACTTATTATAACTTTTTAACATGTTTTGATTGTCAAATTCAATAGTATGAATTCTTTCAGATAATTTTTAGCAACCTTTGACTTAGATTGAATTTTGTCTGTCAAATTGATGTTATCCTTTACAATGGTATTAATTTTTTCATTTAACTTTTGATTTTCAATGGTATAAAGCCTGTCAGCTAGCTGTTCACTATTTGTCTGTAAAGACTGTATCATTTCTGAAATTGTCTCATTCTTGGCTCTGTTATTAAACAATTTTTTAAAAGATATAATATGAAAAACAAAACTAAATTCCAATATTAAATAAATTGATGCATCAGAAAACCATCAGTGGATACCTCTTACTTGGTAAAAAGTACTGTAGCATGCTGATCTCACCACTGGATAAGCCAACTGAATACTTCTTTCTCCCTGCCTCTGCCCTGGAGTCTACACAACACATCTAACACAGTGAAAATAAGCCAGCATGGGGAATTAGCCAGATTAGTTAGTTCAAAATTGATTTTGTAAGTCTATAATATAAGCAAAAGGTTATTAAATTCCTGGATGGTGATATGGTCTGCCATTATATAACTTTCAAATATATTGATTTATTTATTAATCAAATTACCTTACCTCCATTAGGAGATTGCAGTAAATTGTTATCTGTAAAACAAACCAGACATTGTGCAAGTTGCCGTGTGTCAGGAACAGCAGCAGGGGGAGAAGTGAGCATGAGCTGGTGAAGTTGTCACATTGCTGTGTGGGCCCACAAAGGGGAGACTGCAGCTGGGTTTTGTCAAAAGACCACTTAGTAGGTGAAATCAAGCCAGGTGGGTGGGGGTGGGAAACCTTTGGCTGTAGACCTTTTGAGCCAGTCCAGGTAGGCATGGAGTTGGGATCCACATGAATTAGTTCTTCAAAACATTGGGAGCCAAATAAATCATGACTAATAAAAACTCTGGGTCAGAAATTGGGGTTAACCTGAAGACCTTAAAAGCAAAACAGTCAGCCACTGGCTCTTATCTCAACCTCAGTCTAAAATGGCAATCCTACATCAGGAATTTCAGAATGAGACTGTTTCTGAGAGCTGTCTTGCCCCATCTTATATTTCTCTCTAGGGCTAGAATCAAAAGTGTGTTACACTGGGATGAAAGGCATGCATCACCTGATTTCTATGGGAACTAGACTGGGATTAATGTGTGTGTCATTGTAGCTACTGGGATTAAAGGTGTGTGTTACCATAATCTGGGCTGTAAGGCTGACCAGTGGTACTGTTTTACTCTCAGATTTTCAGGCAGTCTTTATTTACTAAATATATTTGAAATGCCACTACATACTTCTCTCTCTTTTTTTTGATGAGCTTTTGACTGTCTTGATCATGTATTTGTCTTTTGCAGGTAACCACAGCTGTTGAGAATGTGATCAACAACCATGTCATGTCCAGAGAAAACACTTCACAGTACCTCTCTCCATACTGCAGCTCAGCTCTTATGTTCTTTCCTCCCCTCTCCCATATATACCTGAACCTGTATATGGATGTGAAAGATAGAAATTCCATCTACAGTTCAACACCACAGTCACTTATTCTCAGTATTTTAATAGAAATGGCTTTCTGCATTAGCCACTACCCACCATAATAAGTTTCTCTAAAATTTGAGAGCAGCTCAAATCCATAGATAATTGTAAATATTTTGAAGGTAGATTGACGTCATGATGGGTTTAAAACAACATAAAGAGGTCCTTTCTTTAGGCCAATGACTTTTCCAGTCACGTGTATTGGTAGTGTTTTATAGTATAAGTCATGAATTTCCTCATAAGAAACAGACTTTAAATCCAATGAAAACTGATTGACTATTTCCATAGACAGTCATACCATTATTACAACAGTGGATATGTCTTACTTAGTGAAAAGTACTGTAGCATGCTGATCTCACCACTGGATAAGGCAACTGAAGTCTTCTTTCTCCCTGCCCTCCCCCCGCTGGAGTCTACACAACACATCTAACACAATGAGAAAAAGCTAGCATGGGGAATTAGCCAGATTAATTAGTTTAAAATTGATTTTGTAGGTCTTGCAAGTAAAGTGTGTAATATCTTCAGTAATATGGACTTACCATTTAGTTACAGTGGGCAAAAAAGAGTGATGCCAATAGCCTCAATTGTTGAGTTGTCTTCTTCTAGGGACTGTCTGACTAATAATTCTGAGAGAAGTGATCTATACCTAGCACTGAGATTTTCATTTATATCCATGCTTCTGGTGACAGCATTGTTTACTAATATGAGGTATTTCTGTTAGAATATTTTAATTATAAATGATTCCTTTTAGGAACAGGTGGGAAGATAAAGATTATAAAATGAAAATAATGTCATGGTATATATAGAATACATTTTATCCCCTCCTGAGTTCATACTATTATACAAAGTAAACATAAGTACATATCAACTTTCATAAAAATTTCTCAATAAAAGCAAAGTCAGAGTAAGTATATAGAATAGTCAAGGTTTTTTTTATTCTGTTTAAGTTTCTGTTTGTGTTGTAAGGAGGGGGCCGCTTGTTGGCTCCCAGCCGCTAGTCCCAAAATAATCACACAGAAACTGAATTAATTAAATTGCTGATTAGCCCATTAGCTCTAGCTTCTTATTTGCTAACTCTTACATATTAATTTAACCCATTTCTATTAATCTGTGTATGGCCACGTGGCTGTGGCTTACCGGCTAAATTTCTGGTGTCTGTCTCTGGCGGGGGCTCCATCGCTTCTCTCTGACTCTGCCCTTCTTTGCCCCAGCATTCTGTTTAGTTTTCACCGCCTAGCTCTGTTCCTCTCCAGCTCTGTTATAGGCCCAGGGCAGTTCCTTTATTAACCAGTGATATTCACAATACACAGAGGGGAATCCCACATCATTTTTGCTACTTTTTCTCTGTGTCACCAGATAGAGTTAGCCTAACTGCATATTGGATTAAAGTCTACCCCTTCCCACATAATATTCTCCCACATGTATAGATTCCCTGATCTGACAGTCAAAAACTTCATGGCTATTTTGTGTGGAGAGTTCTGGGAAGGATCTGTTGTTTCCTCAGCAAGAATTTAAATATAGAAACCAGGGACAGCAACACACATTCACACCCACACACACAAAGAGAGAGAGAGAGAAAGACAGAGATAGACAGAGAGATTGCAGTTGGTCTCTGTCTCCACATACTTAAGCATATGATATATCTAGTTATTATAGTTCCATATTGAGTGAGGTAAAGTAGGATCATATGGGTTGAGAATTAATATTTACAAAGATTTATGGTTGGGGACAATTGAGCTATGCAATTACAGCTTTTTAAAAATTTATTCTCTCATACAATGCAACCCAACCATAGTTTCTTCTCCTTCCACTCCTCCCAGTCTTCTTCCATCATAGTCCTTCTCCCTCTGATTCACTCCAGTGTTTCCCTTCTGAAAAGAACAGGTCTCCCATTGGTATAAAACAATATCAACATAAAAAGATACAATAATACTAGCCACAAACCCTCATATCAAGGCTGAATGAGGCAACTTAGTAGAAGGAAAGCAGTTCAAAGAGTCAGAAGTACACTCCAGAGAAACCCCCAACTCCCACCCAGGAGACCCCCAAAACACACCAAGCTACACAACTATAAAGTATATGCAGATGACCTAGCAAAAACTCATGTAGGCTTTCATATCTGTTTGCCCCTATGAGTCCTACTTACTTTGTTCTCTGGTGTGTGTGTGTGTGTGTGTGTGTGTGTGTGTGTGTGTGTGTGTGTGTGTGTGTGTTTCCAGCAATCCCAGTGTTGGAGTGGCAAAGGAAAGTGGGTCCCTGGGACTCTCTGGCCTACTAGTCTAGCCTAGTCTGTGAGCTGCAGGTCAAGTGAGAGACCATGTCTCTTTAAACAAGGTTGATTGTAACTAGAGAATTGTAGGTGGAGGCTGCTTGTTCTGCTCTTTCAGGAGAAGCCATGTAGCCATGGCCTGGGACAGACATGCCAGAACCGTGCCTGTAAACCACAAGCCTCATGGTAAAGTATAAAATAATAGAAATGGGTTAATCAAAGATATAAGAGCTAGCTAGCAATATGCTTAAGTGATTGGTCAAGCAGTGCTTTATATAATACAGTTTCTGAATGATTATTTTGTGGTCTGGGCAGGTTGGAATGGTCTCATACAACAGAGAATGATATCTATGGCTCATATCTGACTTCAATATTCATGCATAGCCTTACATAAACATACACAGGTTCACACAAATATGTACAAAAGGATATTAGTAAGCCTTAACTACTGGTTTAAAAAGCTGTATCTGTCCAGGCAGTGGTGGCACATGTCTTTAATACCAGCACTCTGGAGGAAAAGGAAAGCAAATCTCTGTGTGAGAAGCCAAGCCGGTCTACAGAGAGAGTTCTAGAACAACCAGAGCTACACAAAGACAGAGAAATCCTGTCTCAAAAAAACTGGAAAAAACAAACCTAAAAAAACCAATCCTGTAACTGAAGTGATTTTTGCATCTTGTTATTCCATGTCAGTTGCTATCACTGGAAACCCTCTCTTTTCTGAAGAGAAATGAAGCAATGGATTTCAGGGAGAGGAAAGGAGTAGAGGGAGGGGGTAGTGGTTGAGGTATATCATATTAGAGAAGATGCAATAAAACTAAGCACAAACCCAGATATCAAGTCCAGGCTAGGCAAACCTGTAGGATGAAGGGGTCCTAAGAATAGACAAAAGAGTCAGAGACATCTCTACTTCCACTGTTAGGAGTCCCACAAAAATCCCATGCTAAACAACAATAGCATATAAACAAAGGAACTAATACAGACCCGTGTATAGTTTAGTGATGGCCATTTATTGACAGATAATAGGGAGGAAATCAATGTTTATGTTTTATTCTTAAAGTTTTGATGCCAGTGACAAATGTAGAATGAGACTGGAAATTTCATCAAACCGATCCTGAGAATTACCTATGGAATTTAAGTGGATGTGTGGAGGTACAAACAAGGAAAATAACAGTGCACATATAAAGATGAACCTAGGCCTTTGAGCAGACTGACTGAGAACTAAAATATGGTCTTATACGACCAAACATGACAGATGACCTGCAACATAAATTGTTTTGTCATTTCAGTTATCCAGACCAAAAATAAGTGAAATAATGGGACATTGTGATAAAGAAGTACAGCGCAGTTTTATCTCTAAGAGAAAAAGTTGGGAGACAGGTAGAAAACTTCTTTGCGGAACACATGCAGAGAGATGACTAGGAGAGCCAAGAGTTCTGTTGGAACTAAGAAACAGATGCTGGAGTTTGTGAGGATGAGACAAATAATATGATTACATCAAATAAAAGAGAAGCTGGAGGGATAGTAAAATAGACAGGATAGAAGTAAAGGCTTCCAGGAATCTGATTGAATGCTGAGTAAAGTAATTGTTTGGTTACAGGAAAAGAAACATTATCAAAACTGTGAATCAATAACAAGCCATGGTTAAACAGTTCTTTGTAATTACATGAGAGAATAAGAATACTTATACTTCATTTTCTACAAATTAGAGGAGAGTGGCTCAAATTAGGGCTACCATTCGATACATTAGGAAGACTTAAAATTTATTATTGGGCTTAAACTTATTTTAAAATGCCTGTTTCCTAATGAAGCAAGTGAAAGACATGCGTGGTAAAGATAATGTCTCTTTAAAGAGAGAAACTGAAGATGGAAAGATCTCCCATACTCCTGGATTGGTAGGATTATCATAGTAAAAATGGTCATCTTACCAAAAGCAATCTACAGATTCAATTCACATCATAATAATTTCAGCAAAATTCCTCACAAACATTAAAATGGCAATTCTCACCTTCATGTAGAAACACACAAAAAGAACATACATAGATACAACAATCCTAAACAATAAAAGAACCGCTGGTGGTATTAATGTTTCAAATTTCAAGTTGTGCTACAGAGATATAACAATAGAAACAGCATTATATTGGCATAAAAACAGACACATTGATCAATATAATTTAATTGAAGACCCAGACATAAAGCCACACACGTATGGATACATGGTTTGTTCGTTTGTTTTATAAAGAAGTCATACATACACGATGGAAAAAAAGATGACTTCCACAAATGGTTCTATCATACTGGACGGCTGCATGTAGTGGAATGCAAACAGACCCATGTAACATGAGGGCCTTCTTCTTGGGGTTTCTGTCCTCCCCAGTTCCCACAGCCAGTAAGTCCCAAAGAAACTACACAGAGAGTCTGCATTAAGTCATAAACTGATTGACCCATTAGCTCAGGCTTCTTATTCACTATTTTAACTTACATTAAGCCATTATTTTAGTATATGTTAGCCACATGGCTCTGTACCTTTTTCAGTGGGGCAGGCCACATCCTGCTTCTTCCATGGTCTTGCCAGGACTGGGAAGGAATGGGCTTCCTCCTTCCCAGGATACTCCTGTTCCCATTACCCCACCTCTACTTCTTGTCTGGTTGTCCTGCCTATACTTCCTGCCTGGCTACTGGCCAATCAGCCTTTTTTTAAAACATAATTGACAGAATACAATTGTCCCACACCAGACCCACCCTTATCACTGCACAAAATTCAAGTCCAAATTGATCAAATAACTCAACATAAAACCAGATATACCAAACCTATTAGAGAAAGCAGGGAATAGCCTTGAACTCATTGACACAGGAGACAGCTTCCTGAACAGAACACTGACAACACAGGCACTAAGACCAACAATTAATAAATGGAATCTCATGAGATTGGAAAGCTTCTGTAAGGCAGAGGACAACACACCTGTCAACTGGGCAAGGGGGTAGCCTAAAGAATGGGAAAAGACTTTTAACAACTCCAAATCTGATAAAGACTAATATGCAAAATATATATAAAATACAAGAAGCTTGAGATGAGCAAACCAAATAGTACAATTAAAAATGGGGTAGATATATAAACCAGAGAATTCTCACAGAATCGCAAATGGCTAAGAAACACTTTTTAAAAAAAATGTTGAACATTCTTAGCCATCAGGGAAATGCAATTCAAGCCTACTTTGAGACGCCATCTCACACCTGTCAGAATAATTCAAGTGCAGGCAGGGATGTGGAATAAAGAGAGCACTCACCCATTGATATTTGGAGTGTAAAGTTATACAGCCAGTATCGAAATCCTATGGCAGCTCCTCAGAATTTCGTTGATTTCAAGGATTTTATCTACTTCAACATCCAGCCAACTCTTGCGCACATGCACAAAGAATGCTTCATATTACAACAAGGCCACTTGTCCAATGTGCTGCTCTTTCATAACAGCAAAAAGCTGGAAACGACTTAGATGTTCTTCTACAGAAGAATGGATAAGGCCAATGTGTTGTATTTACACGATGAAGTGTTACTCAGATCTCTCAAAAATGAAATCATTTTCAGGCAAATGGATGGATCTAGAAAAATTCATACTGAGTGAGGTAACTCTGACCCAAAAAGATCAATATGGTATGTATTCCTTACATGTATATATGGAGCCATTAAGTAAATGATGATCAAGCACACAACAGTGCACTGTTCACTTTAATATGGCCATTATAAATTTACAACCACAAATTGATTTATTAGATGAAAAATAAAACCTTTCACTATTTGTTAAGGACCAATTGTGATCTTCTATTTCAGTACCTTTGCTCAACCCCATATTAAGTTTCTAACCAGTCCTTGGCTGGATGGCAACTAAAAGATAGTTTATTGGGACCATGGAATCAAAAGTTTGTTAATGCTATACAACTTATATTACATTGTTGGCCAAGTATGGTATCACATAAAATCCCTGCTAGACCCCTCTAAACTTGTTGCATGGTGTTTTATGGGAAGGGTGGTGGTAGTTCTAATCTTTCTGAGTAAGGTTCTCCTACAGCTAAGATCCTGACAGCAGTGGGTGAATAAGGCAGCACTCCAGGTGTTAATGACTATGGAGCACACTGGACCAAGATCTCCAAGGGAGAGGGTCCATGTTTGACTAATGCAAATACAGGAGGCCATTTAAAGCCCTAGTTCTCCTAAAAGTCTCCCCTTTCTTCTGACTTCTTAGGACCTTCTAGAGATCCAACCCTTCAAGGACTAGTAGTCAAAGATTGGTATGAGCCTGTACAGTAGACCAACTTAAGGAAAGCACAGCCCATAATGCTGGGGGTCCTTGAGGTGAAGTTATGAAAATCCACTAGGTCACCCACTAAAAATAAAAAAAGGAGGGGTGAGATGAAGCTGGGCAATAGTGTAAGCACAGGCAAGCACTTGCAAACTCACAATGAGTAAGCAAAATTGGCCAAGTCAACTTGTCAGCAGACCAAAAGCACAGTAACTAATGATGCTCCTAGCCAATCACAACATGCCAACAGTGGTGGCCAGTTTCACACGGACCAACCAGAAACATTTCTGCAGCAGCTTAATTTCCCTAACCCTATAAAATTCCCCACCCTGTTTACAATAAAGCACTTCTGTATTGGAATCTCCCAGACTGTGTGCCAATGCCTTCACGTCTTCTCACCCCCTACTCTCCCGGGAAATGAGGACCACCCAACAGACAGTAGCAAAAAGCCCACAAAAACTACACAGAAGCAATATTCATACAATACAAATGTAGAAGTAGCAGAATGTCTGTCAATTGTTGAATAAATAAATACAATAGATGACTAAATATTAGAATATTACTCATAATAACTGTAATTGAGGTCCTGAGACATTTCAATATGAACTCACATTGAAATCAAAAGCAAGCTGAAAGATGCTGTTCCAGAAAGGCTCCATATTGTACAATTCCATATATAAGTTATTCAGAATAAGTAAATCTCTGGAGACAGAGTGTAGGCTGTTGTTTGTCTAGGCTGGTGTGGAGAGCACTGGATGTGGGATTGGAGAAGAAGCAAGATTTCTTTGAGAGTAATGGAATTATTTTTAAATTGATTGTGGTAATGGATGCACCACTCTGTGAATATACTAAAAGCCATTATTTGAATTATGCTTTTTAAATAATGGATTGTATGGTATGAGACTCATACCCCAATAAGGCTCTTTCACCAAAATGAGCAGATAAATTGAATAGAAAAATTTTTAAATGGTGGATTTAATTAAGGCCAACCATATAAATAATTACAGGAAATACAAGCTGACTAGGCAGTCCAACTACAAAATTAAGAGTTTCAGATGACTAAGAGAACTGTTTCCTGTCTTCAAAAAGTCCACTGAAAATTAAAAGACGCCACTGGGTTAAAATGGAATCATGGTAAAAGTGCACATTCTGGTAGCACTAATCATAAAATGGTGAAGGGTTTGTGTCTGTGCCATAGAAATAGAATTCAGGAAGCTTAGTGTCAGACACAGTGCAATACCTTTCATTGTAATAAACTGATGGGAACATGCTTCAAACATGTAAATGACTAGAACTAGTATCAAAACTCACCAAACGAAAACTAATAGAATTCTAAGAAAAACATGGGTAATTCAAAATTAGAGTTGATGACTACAGTATTCTTCACCCAGCAATTTGCACAAGTAGGCAAATTACCAGCAGGGAGTCAGAAAGCTTTAATATTACCTACTGAGTCCACCAAAACTGTTGTCAAAACTGACACCGCAATATTGCAGTGGCCAAGAAAAGTAGAACAAAAGCCATCAATGTAGGTAGCCATAGAAGAGGAATTGCCACTGATTTCTATACACACATTCGAAAGGTAAGACAATGTTCTGAAAGTTTATTATGATACAGAGAGCAAAAGGCACTCGAGAAATGCTACGGGAAGGGGAAATAAGACCTGCTGTTTTCTCTCATAGAATAAGGTAACTACAGTGATTGTATCAGCTTCTTTTTTGTTGTGATGGAATACCCTGACAAAACGCAAGCCAGGGGGAAGGATTTATTTTCATTTACAATTCCAGAGGACTGGACCTATCTTAGGGAGGAAAAGATGGCAAGAGACAGGAAAGGCATGCCTGTAGGAACAGGAAGATTCCCAAGCACATTGAATCCCTCTTCGGGAGGTGGAGAGAGTGGGCTCAGGCTATGATTATCACAATACCAGCTTTAGACTCCTACTCAAAAGTTTCTACAACCTTCTCAAACAGCTCCACCCATTGGGGATCTAGTATTTACATGTTCACCTTTAGTGGAAAGGTAATATTCAAACTACAACATTAATGATTTTAAAAAGTGAGAAGAAAGTGTTTTAATAATAAATATTTGAGCATATGTTTACTTAAATTGGTACATCATACAACACATGCCTATAAGAAACTTCCACATGGTATGACACAAATTTATTTAGTTTAAATTGAAAATATTTAAGTAAATGAAAAGCAGTATCAGATATCAAAAGCTGATAAAAAGAAGTATCAGATATCAAGTTCTATAGTCAAAAGAAGGATGACTTCAGTAACGTCTCTTCTGTGACTAACATTATTGATTATTTTTGTTTTTCTATCTTATGTGATCAGAACAGTAGAGGAAATGATGACTTCATAAGTGAGGAAATAAACATTCTTAACGGAACATATAGTCATGATAAAAATCATTCATCAGACTAGAAAAAAAAACAAAAGGAAAGGTCCATCTTTTAAAATCCTACAAGAAACATTATAATAATAGTTACAGACTAAATAACTTTCCTGCATAGTCAGGGACAATACCAGAATGCCTCTTTTCATACTGTCATTAAATATTATTTAAATGTTCTAGCCAGGATAATAGAAAGTAAAATGAAGGAAACATAATTGTGAATTATTACATGATATACCATGCATATACTAAGTATATGATAGTATCTGATGTAAATCAAAAGAATATGAAGAAAAGGCTTTTAAAATCTATTTTTAAGTGCATTATGTTTTTATCTCCATGAATGCAAATGGACCATGTGTATGCTTGGTGCCCAAAGAGGACAGAAGAGGATCACCAGGAAGTGAAGTTATAGATGGCTATGAGTCATCATTTGGGTTCTGGGAAACCATCGTGCATTTTCTACCACATCAAAAGGTGTTCTTAACAACAGCCTTCTCTTTAGTCCCCAAATCATTGTGGCTTTTACACCATACTCACATATAAGGTTCATGTAAAAAAAATCAACTATTTTTTGGGAAAATCTAGGAATTGATAAATAGAAATTAAAGGGGGATATAATAGGAGTGTCACATATGAATTACTTAGGGGAATTTTAAAAAGCCTGCAAGGCTGGTAGGTTAAAAACTACCAGACATTAAGGAGAAGTGAAACCTCTGAGCAAATGAAATATTAAATAATTATTGTGGACAAAAGCACTAAGTACCCATCAAGATAGAAAATCATATCAAATTAGTTTAGGAACTAAGTTAAAAACAGCATCATTTATAGTCTCTGAGCAGGTTCATAATACAAATATGTAAAGCATCTACACTAGAGAACAAGTATCATGTAAGTCACACAGAGATGATTTTTGCTATCTGAATTCATCGCCTGTCAAGGCAGAAGACAGAAGTGCAGCCTTGTTGAAATCTTGCTGGATATCTGTGGACCCAGTGAGAAGGACACTATTAAAAGAACCTAGGGCAGCAGGAGCAATCAGAAATTTGAACTACTTCCTGTTTCCCCATCTGAATCATGGTCCATGAGGCAGAAGAAAGTAGGCTCGACAGTTTTAGCAAGTTTATCTTTATGTTACAATGTGATCTTGATGCTAATATTGCAGAAAATATGGTCATGAAACAACAGGAGTTCTCAAATATATAATGCATAAAATTTCACAAAATATGAGAGAAATTGCTAGACCTGGACTCCAGGCAGATATCCCAAAGGCTTAGGGTATAAAAATATGTATTTATTGAAGGCTAAGTTTTATATAATTGTCCATATTTTTTTCTATTTTTAGTAAAGTAAATGTTTCAAGATAATATAGTGTTAAATAGTTAATGGTTGGCTGGCCAGATATTTAGAAATAAAAGCACTAGTCCCACAAGCCTGAAAAACATTGTTCAATCACTGGAACCCACATAAGGTTTTAATGGAGAACTGACTCCACAAAGTTGTCCTCTGCCCTCCACATACGTGCTATGGTATGTGTATCACACACACACACACACACACACACACACACACACACACACACACACACACTCATCTTGTGCTTCCATTCAGACAATAATAAGAGCAAATATAAATACACAATGACAATCCTTTCTACTCCCTTTCTATCACTATATAACATATTTTGATATCCTGTTTTGTTATTGACCAAGTAGTGTAAGAATTTCATTGCAAAATTGCAGAATTTTCTATTTCTGTATATGTGTGTGTGTGTGTGTGTGTGTGTGTATTCACAATGAAGTCTAGTATGTTACTGTGTTAGATAGTTTTATATCAACTTGACACAAGCTAAAGTCACCTGAGAGGAGGAACCTCAATTAAAAAAATACTTCCATAAGATTAGCAAGCCTGGCAGACAGTTTCTTAATTAGAGATTAATGGAAGAGTTCATTGTGGGCGATGCCAACCTGAGCTGGTGGTTCTGGTTTCTATTAGAAAGCTGAGCAAGTCATGAAGAGCAAACAAGACAATAGGCAGCAATACTTGGTGGGTTCTTCTTCAGTCCCTGACAACAGTTCCTTCTTTGAGTTCCTGGCCTTACTTCTTTTGATGATGAACTGTGATGTGGATGTGCAAGCTTAGGCTGAATCCCAACACTCGAAGGCAGAGGCAGGCCAATCTCTATGAGTTCGAGACCAGCCTGGTCTACAAGAGCTAGTTCCAGGACAGGCTCCAAAGCTACAGAAAAATCCTGTCTTGAAAAAAACAAACAAACAAAAAAATTACTTTCCTTGCCACTAGCTTTGATAGTGGAGTTTAATTATAGCTATAGTAACTCTAAGTTATCCATATCCATATCCATGTATATGTGTGTGTGTGTATATATATATATATAAACAACATGCTTTTCTGAATTTATATATATGTATATATTCAAGATTTATATGTATAAATTCAAGAGAGCATGTTCTTTGTTCTGACTCAGAAATATAGACAGAAACACACACAACACACACACACACTCACTCACTCACTCACATTAAGACTACAGAAACTATAGGCTCGTAAATCATGAAATAAAAAGTTGCCTTCTTCTCCCTGCAGATCATAAGTCTCCACTAACAAGGAGAATAGAAAGCAGAAGCCAGAACGCAGTCACTTTGCATGAGGGCTGCTACCTAAATAGAGTCCATGGTGCTCATCTCCATGAGAAATATCATAAAATGGTGCCTGTAAGCAATGTGCACAGCATTTATCACTAGAGCAAACAGAAAGTGGTGGCAGGACTTGGTGTGACATCTACTACACTTGAAAATAGAAAAACACTCTCAGAGAACTCCCTAGTCCTCTAGGTTTTACAACCTATCTGCCTCTTCTTCCTCAATTTTCTCTGGACCTTAGGTGAGGTGTTTGGTAGATGTGTCCATTGTATGTCCGAAACATACAAACAAGCTAAAAAATACTACAGACATAATCAAATAAATTCATATCAGTAAAACATTTCACGACTTGAATTCACCAAAATTAAAAACAAAAACAAAAAAACAACAGACCATTGATTTTATTCACATTGAACTTCAGAAAACTCCAGGTATCTAAAGGGGAAGATGGAAAAATGAGTTTAACACCAGTTGCGAAGTCTCTCTTAAAGTTAGGAAAGTTTAAAATGTTTTTCCAGTCACAGAAGAAAGAAATGTAAGAGTAACAGTGAAGACAGCTGTGTACTCAGAAGCTACAAGCCTGGCCTCAGAAGGTGCAGTAGCCACTGACTTCCCTGACTGACCTCCCAGACCCATACCCTGGAATCTACTGCTAAGGCTACATGTGTAGATTTCCTGAGTTTTATTACTGACTTTCTATATATTATCAATTTGCTATAAAAACACAGTGATCGTCTGAGAATTGCCACAGCTTTGGCCAAACTATGAAAACACCTATTTTTATAGTTTATATATTTTATGGTTTTTTTTTTTTCTATTGATGCAGCTAAGCGCTCAGACTCTGGGGATTTTATTGTTTTGTTTGTTTGTGCGGTTTGCTTTTTCTTTATTAATGTCCTTTTGTTGTTTTTTTTTTCAAAATCTGGATTTTGATGGAGTCTTGTTATAAGTTGATGGTCCCAGGTTGTATCATAAAGCCACGAGTCACATCTGCACCCAGTAAATTTTCTAAATTGATAAGCATTATCTGTGAATTTGAAGGAACAAAGGTAGCAAGGATCAGCATACAGCACATGGATCTGCAAACAGAGGAAATTCCAAACCTACACAGAGTGCCTCCTTCAGTACTTAGCTGAATACTCCTAGGCCAAGTGTTGAAAGTATCATAAGAAGACAGAGAAAGGACTACCTAGAAGGGACAAAGAAAAGAATTCTTGAGTCCTATACCAGGGCATCAATAATAAATTTGCCAATAAGACATTCAGGAATCCTTATTAATCCCAAGATGCATGCATGACAATAAAGGAGAACTCTCTCAACAATAAGATGAAATCGATTCAAGTGAACCTACTCTAAGTTCTGACTAATGTGGAGTTTGTCATTCACATGACTCTTACTGACTTTCAGCATGATGGTTTAGATTACTGATTTGATCTAAATCTCTAATGTCCACTGTGCCTTTCTTGTATCAAGTCCAGAGTTTTCCATCATTTTTGAACTTTTGTGATTGTACTTATTTATTCTGTAATGACCTCTGTTTCTGTACAGAGAATGCATTGTCCTGAGTAGTTTTACATTGTCACTGGCAGTAAGGGACACAATCCTATAATACCAGTGACCAGCCTGAAGAGCTCTTCCCACAGACCTGTACCCAGATGCAGTCAGTAAAAATGTCCATGGGCAGTCATTGCAAGACTGAACTGGGAGGCTGTATTTCCTTAAATGTATACTCAAGTAGATAGCAGTTAAGAAAGATATTTCATATATATATATATATATATTAAATTATCTTAAATATGTAAACTGTAACTCTATAACTGACTTTAAATGGTAATTAAACTTTGAAAATTAAAGAAAGTTAGAAAAAATGAACTTGCTTATTTTAAAGAATTTCTTTTGGAAATGCAAAGTGGTTTATGAAGTGTATTTTTCAGGTTTCTGAATAAAAAGGAGTGTTGATAAAGTAAAAATGAAAGGTCCCAAGGTTTTCAGACATGATTTTGAACTTAGTGACCATCTTTTAGCTGCTTTAAAATACTTGTTTGAGAAAAAATTATATATGATGTAAATACACATATATAAACACCAGTTATGGGTTTTCTACCTACAAACTATTGGTCAGAGAGTACCAGTGACACCCAAAACAATACAGGCTCCCCATAAATATATGGTAAGATCCTATTGCTGAATTCAGCATGCATGCTCGTTGCAGTTCATAGAGAGAACAGCCTGGAACTGAGGGGGAAAGACTCTCTCTGCTGTCTAAGTTTCATAGTGCTGGAAGGTGCGATGCAGGCTGCTAGTGAAATAAAAAAGACATTAATAATTTTACTTAATATTGGATCCTGCATGCTCAGTTACTGATCTACCAGGCAAGATGTGCACACTTGCACCACAGTGGTAAGACTGTGTGTCAGGATAAAATGATCCTTTCATTGTGCTTGAGGCCTGCCCCACAAGAAGGAATTCATGTTTGGCAGACCTGGTTAAAGCCCAGATTTGTAAGGCTATAGGCCAGGAGGAAAGTATAATAATGCTCTATTTGGAAGTCACCGTGTCAAACTACCTTCTGTTTACATTCATGGGTCTGTGTTACTCTGAAATTTGGTCAAAATAGCTTCTCTTCTTATTGCCACAGGCAATGGTTAAAGCTGAGACTCACCGTTGTTGAAAGTGCTGAAAATAAGTGACCATGTAGAAGGGACATATATATCAATACCCCACCATCGCCCTGAAATGAATTAGAAGAGGGGAAGAGAAAATGTAACAGCTATAGGCTGAGGAGGAGTGCTGAGAAAAGCTGTCCTCTGGACTGGACATGGCATGGCATACATGCACTCACAACAGCTGTGGTTACTTGAAGAAACGCATGAGTTAAAAATTCCAGTAAGGAGCGGGAGGGGCTCCTGAGGCACCAACTCTAGATTTTAGCGATTGATGGCTGCTGGGATGTGACAGTCACTTTCCTTTGGAGAATATTTACTGGTCAGTTGTTCAAGCCCCAATTGATGATCCCATACCTATGTTCATGTGGGAGATTTTTTTTTAAGATCATGGAATGATATAGGATTCCCCTCTGTATGCCGTAATTAACATTGATTAATAAAGAAACTGCTTTGGGCCTATAGCGGAGCTATGGGGACATAGAGCTAGCAATGAATCTAAACTGAATGCTGGGAAAAAGAAGGCGGAGTCAGGAGACAACGTGGAGCTGCCAGAGGAGAATGACGCAAGACGTTAGTTGGACCTTGCACATGGGCCATGAACCTCATGATAAAATATAAAGCTATAGAAATGGGTTAACCAAAAATAAAAGAGCTAGCTAGCAATACATTTGAGAGATTGGCCAAGCAGTGATTTAAATAATATAGTTTCTGTCTAATTTTTTTTCAGACTCTGGGCAGCCAGGAAACGAAAAAGGGGGCACCAACAACAAATTTTTAGGACAAATATTAGGAAGGGAAACATGTTGTTGAGGAGACCAGGGGAACTGGAAGACAGGAGTGAGGGGTGGCTATGATCAAGATACATCGTGTAGTGGTATGACATTTGCAAAGGGTATAAAAAAATGTTTGTCTCACACACAGTGAGAGACATAAACCAAATCCAGGAGTGTGAGGGACTCCATTTCATTCTTATGCTGCCTTAATTTCCCCATCTACCTTGTTTCATCACACTATTTACTCAACGTATTTGCGTGATGCTAAAGGATAATTTATGAATTCTAAGTTTAACATAGCTGCTGCTAAAGCCATTAAGTGTAGAAATATGTCCAATGAATACTGTCAAGTTGTAACAACCAAAATACCAATGTCTCAGGCTTAAGAATATGGAAAAGCTCAGCGCTGGACTTTACTGAGGTCGCTTTGCTTTGGAATGTATTGAGGGATGTTAAAATCTCCCCCAGATGGTAGATGACACTTTTTGTTTGTTTGTTTTATGTAATGTAAAGATAGTATTTTTTATTATTCCTTCTGCATTTTGGATATGTAACTTCCATATTGTTCAGGAACTCTCCACTTCCGTCTTTCTGCCTGCTTTTAATCTGACTCTTCCCTGTAGGAGAAATATCAACCATAGGACAATCTCAAGCAATTGTTTCTGAGACTACTTTCCAATTGTCAACACACGATCACTTCTTCCATGTTTTCTTAATAAACAACAAATAGAGGGATATTCCTGATGTGGGGTGTCCTTCACATATGTGATGCTAGTCACTGTTTACATATTGCTTCTTGATTAAATAATACATGTACTGTGTGATCATGAACTTCTTGTAAAATACCAATAACAGCATAAGACTCTCAGAGTTCTTTATTCAGAAAATGGTACCTTTGATAGTGTCTTATCTTTATTACCAAAACATCTTTCAAAAATCATAAAGACTTTGATTTTTCAGGTTAACTGCAAGATAATTAGTTACTCCAATATAGTTTCAGGAATTTTATAAGATACAAGACTATATA
Organism: Ondatra zibethicus; assembly: GCA_004026605.1. NCBI lineage: Eukaryota > Metazoa > Chordata > Mammalia > Rodentia > Cricetidae > Ondatra > Ondatra zibethicus. The sequence continues at coordinate 87,849 of PVIU01006459.1, forward strand.
ACCCAGAATATTAGAATTTTTGCATGGTTTAATGTGAATTCCATTCCCACAGAGATATGTGAAGATGTCCAGGTAATTCACACAAAATACTGTGGATTTCAGAAGAGGAATGCTAAATACTGGAAACTTGAATATTTCATGAGAATAGGTAAGTCTGTGCTCAATTCTCATGCAATCATTATATTATTAAGCTGAGGAGTAAGCAAATTTGCTCTTTACTTCAAGAGTGAGACACCGTATCCTGCATGTCTGCTCTTTATGCAAATCATCTCAGAGAGTTCAAAACAAAGGTCAACCAATACATCATGCACAGACATGCAAACACCAAAACCCCTCTGAGTGCTTTGTTAATAATACCAGCAACATGAAATTATCATTAAACAGAATATTTATATTTCTAGTGTGTTCTTATAATTTTTCATAAATCCCAGGATGTCTTCAAATTCCCAATGTAGAAGAGGATGACCTTAGCCTCCCCGTCTTCTTGATTCCGCTCCACTAAGGTGGCATTATAGACATGTACCACCATGCCACCTTGTGTGATGATGCTCCATGAGCCCTTTACAACTGGCAACATCACTAGCCATAAATGTTTTCTTTTCAATAAAATATAATCACAGATTATTTTGGGGAATTCTTTTAAAATTTCTTATTTAATGAACAAATGTTCCTCCACATAAATGTGTTGCTGTTATTTACAGAATTAACAGGAGTGGGCATATCATTTGACCAATACTTAATTTGTACACTTAGAAATAGTACTAGACTATTTTTAAATTAAAAAGAATGGAAACAAATCTTGGAGAAATGTATGGAAGCTGTACAGTGTCAAGAGAAATAAAAACTCCTCCTTAGTATATGCTGGTGAATTTGAAAGAATACAGTTACAGTTGTTTGAAGAATCCTAAATTGTAGTCTGAATTAAATTAGTCCATGAAAACAGCCACAGAAATAGATTAGTGGGTAACGGTTCCTATTGCTAATCCAGACAGCCTGATTTCAGTTCCCAGAACTCACAGGGTTCTTGTTCTCTTTCCTTCCCTTACGTCCTGCTACACATACATTCACACACATGCACATGCACACAAACACGCACACACACACAGACACAGACACGTGCACACAATAAACAAAGTTTGGAAATTAACAAAATAGATGTTTGACATGTAATAGCACATATTAAATGAGGAATGTAATACTATTAGCTATATTTATTTGTAGTACTGGTTTGATAATATACATATACTCAAAAATCCTATCAAGATGTCACACATTAGGATCTATTTTCTGAGATGTGTGGCAAGGTTTTAGCCATCGTAAGTGTCACTTTACAGTAATTTATTGTCACTTACAAACTGTGATTTTTTTTCAGTGCTTTTAATACTAAACTCAAGTGTAGTGGTTGACAATCTGTGGGTAGCAACCCCATTGGCAAACCTCTATCTCCAAAAATATTTACATTACTATTAATAATGGTGGTATCAAAATTACATTTATGAAGTAACAATGAAAATAATTTTCTGCTTGAGATCAACGCAATATAGGGAACTGTATTAAAAGGTCATAGCATAAGGAAGGTTGAAAACCTCTGGCTCTAGCGTGTTTTAATTACCAATACAAACATTTTGTTATTTTCTGATTATTTTTGCACCTATATTCTTAGTACATATGACTTTAACCAAGTAATTCATAAGACAGACCATGAATGTGAACAATAGGAACAGTGTGTAGACAACAAATCTCATAACATAAGTAGTAAAGATTTGAGTTTTTCAAAGCTATTTGCCATACGGGAAAAATATAGATAAATAGTTACAGAGACACAACTCATAGGTTATCTTCAAAAACCCTTCCCCTAGCTTGAAAAATTTAGTTTTCTTGCTCTAATATGAAAGCCTATTTCAATCTAGGAGAAGCAAGAGAAAAAGAAGTCCCATAATCAAAGAATTAATATAGATAAACTCATGTACATTCCTGTGTCCTACATTCCCAAATCTTCTCATCTGTAGCTTCCAATAAAACATGCCAACAGTCAAGTGTAATATTATGTAAGTGAACATGAATAATAATTGGTCAAAAAATCTACTGAATTCTATGTAATCAATATTTTTATTATAAAACAAACTTAACAGAAATATGTTTTCCTTCTTTTTTCATTATTAATTTATTTATTTTAATTTTACATTTCAACCACAATTCCCCCTCCCAACCTTCCAACCATCCCCACTCGCATCCCCCCAGTCCACCCCTCATCCATTCCTCCCAATAGGTAAGGGTTCCCACAGGGAGTCAACAAAATCTGGCACGTTAAGTTGATGTAGAACCAGTTCCCTTCCTCTGCATTAAGGCTGAGCATGACATCCCACCATAGGGAATGGGCTCCAACAAGCTTGCTCATATACCAGGGATAGATCCTGGCCCTACTGCCAGGGGCCTCTTAGACAGTCCACGCTTCAAAACTGCCTCCTACATCTGGAGGGCCTAGTTCGATCCCATGGAGATTCCACAGCTGTCAGTCTAGAGTTCATGAGATTCCACGAGCTTGTTTCAGCTATCTCTGTAGATTTCCCCATCATTATCTTGAACTCCTTTGCTCATATATTCCTTCCTCCCTCTCTTCGATTGGTTTCCTGGTGCTTGGTTGTGGATCTCTGCATCTGGTTTCATCAGTTACTGAATGAAGGCTCTATGATGATAATTGTGGTGTTCACCAATCTGATTACAGGGGAAGGCCAGTTTAGGCAACCTCATGGCGATTGCTAGGAGTCTTAGCTGGGGTCATCCTTGTGGATTCTTGGGAAATTTCCTAGCACCTGGTTTCTCCCTGATTCCATAGTGTCACTCTCTATCAAGGTCTCTCTTTCATTACTTTTCCACTCCGTCCACTCCATCCCAATCTTCCTGTTCTCTCATATTCTCATCTCCCATCCCCTCCCCTTTATTGCCCCCCCCACCTTGTTCCCAGTTTTCCTTTGTAAGTTGTACTTTGGATTGAAGCAAATGCTGTTGCCATTATGTAGGTTTATTTAAGAGTGTCATGTCTAAAAGAGACTGCCTATGGTCCTCTGTTCTTTCTTTCATTATTTTCTGCATGATCTTTTATATTATCTGAGGCTTAACTGTAGAGGTTTTATTGCAGTTACACCACTTTGGAGTGTGTATTCTCTTGTCTCTTATTCTATGTGTTTTGATGAATTGTGGATCTCTGTTAGGGCATTTGAATGCTACACACACACCACCACCAACAACAACATCGACGACAACAATAAAATAACATCAACAATAACAAAAAACTTTTCTAGGGGATGAGAGAGAGCTACAATTTCTGTCAATGTAAGTATTTAAAATATAGTCAGAAATTATGCTGGTTTAGGAATGTGATGAGCCCCAAGTTAAAGACACCATGATTTCATCATTGGGGATGTCTTGCTGGGATAGTCATTGTTCTAGTTCATGTACTTTTTACAGCTGAATAGAGCCATTCATTGCTTCTCTGCCTTAGCAGCTTGCAGACCACGTTCAGTTACACTGAGGAAAAGGCTTCTAGGTCAGTTTCTGTTGGATTTTCCATGTCTTGTGTCCAAAGTATATGATGTTTTCAGCAAGGTGGTCTTACCATCAATTTCTAGGAGATAACCATGGGTATAATTTATTGTTTTGGGAGTATCTCTGAATCCTCTGTTAAACAGCTTAAACGATTTCCCATGGTTTTTTGTTAGTCTGTGACTCTGTGTGTGTGAAATAACTCTATGTATGTGTGCATATATATATGCATATTTTAAATATTTTTCCATGTGACTTCTTCAAACATCTTTAGCATTTATATCTCCCCTTCCTCTCTATTACTCTTTATTTTTATCCTTCCTCCTTCTCCTTCCTTATTTTATGCCTCCATTTGTTTTTCTCATTTCTCTTTCCTATGTGTTTTGTTTTTATGAAGGCATGTAATAGTCCAATTATGTAGAAAAAGACCGTGTTACATGTACTAAAATAAAGGAGATGCCTTTTATTAGACACAAACCTATTTTGTACAATAATATAAGAAAATAGGCTCTGTAACTTCTCATGATAAAATTCTTGTTTATTTGTAATCACTTGAGCCCTCTCTGTAAGTGGTACATTAAGTGCTCATTAAATAAATTTTGCATGGAACTAAGAAAAAATAGTAAATGCAAAGTTTATGGACCATAGTAGTATTTTTTCTTTGATGTACATGGTATTTATATCAATAGAAATTTATACTTTTCACCAGTTTTAAGCTTGAAAACCTATCCAGAATATTGAGGAACTCTAACTTGTTAGGACCAACAGTAAGAACATATTCCTTATATTCAACTGTCCATTTAGTAAAATATACAGATGTTTTTGTTAGCAATAAATGCTATATGAGAAGCATTGTGAAATGAAAGAGAGCTTTTATGAGTAAGGAGTTCAGGCTTGGAAACTGCAAAAAAAAATTTCATTGAAAATAAAAGAGAACCAAACTGTTTAGAACAGTTAAAAGAAAGACATTATAGTCAGAAGATAAAGACAGTTCATTGCACACATATTGGAATAAGAGGAAAGCAAGAAGAATATAAAAGTATTCAAAACTTGAATGAAGGGAATTCATTGAAATAGTGATACTCCTGAATTTTACAAAATAAAGCACAGATACACATGAAGAACATAGACAATAGTCAGACTTTTTCTTTCAAGACAGGGTGACAAAAGTCAGCTTCTAATAAAAATTCAAAATTAAATAATCCTTTACCAGTACTAGAAATATTAACAGTGTTTGTTAGTTTTACAAATGAGTGAGATTAATTTTATACTAACTCAAAGTATTCCCATTTCATTGTCTTTACAATAGCCAACTCTCATGTTTTGGTAGTTTTGAGATTCATTCTATTTATTTATTTATTTGTTCATTCATTCATTTCTGTGTTTGAGTGTTTTCCTGAGTTAGTTTATGTCTACCACTTACCTGCAGGAGACTGTTAACAGCAAAAGTGTGTGATGAAACCCAGGACCTAGGGACAGGCAATTGTAAGACACCCTGTGGGTGCAGAGACCAAAACTCAGTCCTCTTCATGATTCCTAAGTACTCTGAACAGCTGAGCCATTTCTCCCCTCCCTTAGGTGTGATTTGAAGTTTTTATCTTCAAGGTGTCACTAAGCAACCTAAAGTGAGACAGCACGGTGTTTGCTAAAGGGCAATGACAGGATTCAACAGATAAAATTCAGACATGGAAAAAGCTTGGATATGTTCACTGAAAAAGAAATTCGTAATTTCCTTTGTGAGATTCCCAGAAGATGCCTAGGTGGGTAAGGAGATCTTACTCAAAATCATTTACTTTGAGGTCTTAGGATTATTCCATTGCCATCTTTAACAGGAAATGTCTCTTTATAATGGGAATGTCAACTCTGCAACAGGGACCTTGGCATCAGATGTTGTTGAACTATGTCGGAATTCTTGATTCTCTATGTGGATTCCTCAACCAAGTTCCTAGGTTAGGTCTCCTCTTATTTCCCACATCCCCATAATTTCCTCTCTGCTTTACCTTGCTTCATTAAATACTTTCATTTAAAAAGAATACTTTTGTCTTTTCAACTAGAATACAAGATCATGATATGTAGTTTGTATTGGGACCATTTAACTGTTTTCCACTACTTGAATAGTGCTCCATGTTAGTGCATTACCTACAAAGCATTGTTTACTTCATCTGTTACCCTTTTAGTGTGTTACTTTATCTACTTCTTTCTCAAATCAATTAAATTTACAGATGTATGTCAGGATTGATTTCTACTCTTGAATCAAAATGGGTCAGCATTTGAGCCAACAATCAATTTGCCATGACCTTCTTATATGTTGCTGTTGCAGAGATTGCTTGATGATAATGGAACTTTAATGTGGCACTATGGTTCTCTTGATAGTTCTTCAGATTAAGAACTGACCTATTACATTGTACTTCTCCAGATGGTAGCACTGATTAAAGTCACTGAAATCCTCCTATGTGTGTGTGAGCACATGTGTGCCAATGTTGAGAGCCGCAGTCATATTGTCATGACTTTAGTCCTTTTTCAATTCCTTTATCTTCCTCATGACTTATTGCCTATTAATTTTTCTTTCTCCAGTCTGTGCCCAATTGAGTTCTCAGGTTTTGTATAATTGCTTGATGGTACTGTGTTGCTTTTCACCTAGTAGAACATAGAACAATTTCAGATTATCAAATAAAGTCCTTCTAGTATTTGGTTCATTCAGTTGTTAGCTATTAAGAGGTCAGAATTATGGAGCCACAGCCATCTGTCATTCCTTCTCCTTTCCTTTCTCTGCTTCCATTCAACCCTCTTTTTTCTGTAGTTCTCATTGTACCTTTTTCTTTAGTTTTAAGGAGAATCATGTTTCAATCAGATAATGCAAACGACAATGCAACTGCTGGGTCAAGGAGCAAATAAAGATAAAATTAAAGACTTCCTAGAATTCAATGAAAATGAATGCATAACACACACAAACCTATGGGACACTATGAAAGAAGTGCTAAGATCAAAGTTTGTAGCACTAAGGACCCACATAAAGAAGGTGAAAAAATCTCACATTTGAAAACTCTAGAATGAAAAGAAGCAGACTTATCCAGGAGGAATAGATGACAGGAAATAATGAAATTGAGGGCTGAAATCATAAAATAGAAGCAAAGAAAACAATAAAAAGAATCAATGAAACAAAGATCTGGTTCTTGAAGAAAATCAATGATATAGACAAACCCTTACCCAAACTAATCAAAAGCAGAGAGAGAACATTCATATTAACAATATCAGAAATGAAAAGGGGGACATAACTATAGACCCTGAGGAAATCCAGAGAATCATTAGGTCATACTTCAAAAACCTGTACCCCACAAAATTGGAAAATATAAAAGAAATGGACAATTTTATGGATAGGTACCATGTGCCAAAATTAATAAAGACCAGATGAACAATTAATTTAAATAGACCTATAATTCCATAAGAAAATAGAAGCAGTCATCCAAAGTCTCCAACCCAACAAAACCCAGGACCCAATGTTTTTGCACAGAATTCTACCAGAACTTCAAAGGAGAAATAATATCTATACTCCTCAAATTGTTTCACATAATAGAAACAGAAGCAACATTGCCAAATTCTTTTTATGAGGTTACAATTACTCTTATACCAAAACCACATAAAGACTCAACTAAGAAAGAGAATTATAGACCAATCTCCATCATGAACATTGATGCAAAAATGGTCAATATAATATTGGCAAATTGAATTCAAGAACACATAAAAAATCATCTACCAGGATAATGTTGGCTTCATCTCAGAGATGTAGATAGTTTAACATTAAAAAAGAATATCATGCTGGGGAGTGGTGGCACACGCCTTTAATCCCAGCACTTAGGAGGAGGCAGGTGGATCTCTGTGAGTTTAAGGCCAGCCTGGTCTACAAGAGCTAGTTCCATGAAGGCTCCAAAGCTACAGAGAAACCCTGTCTCAAAAAATCAAATATATTTTTCTTAGGGTTCACCTTGCTATTTTGGCTTCTCTAAGCTTGTGAGCTATAAGTTTAATGTCCTTTGTTTATGGCTAGAGTCCACTAATGAGTGAGTACATACCATAATCATCTTTTTGGATTTGGGTTACCTCACTCAGGATAGTGTTTTCTATTTCCATCCATTTGCATGCAAAATTCAAGATATCATTTTTTTTTACTGCTGAGTAGTATTCTAATGTGTATATATTCCACACTTTCTTGATCCATTTTTCCGTTGAGGGGCACCTAGGTTGTTTCCAGGTTCTGGCTATTACAAATAATGCTGCTATGAACATAGTTGCACAAATGCTTTTGTAGTATGATTGGGCATCATTTGGGTATATTCCCCAGAGTGGTATTGCTGGATCCTGAGGTAGGTTGATACCCAATTTCCTGAGAAACCACCACACTGATTTCCAAAGTGGTTGCACAAGTTTGCATTCCCACCAGCAATGGATGAGAGTTCCCCTTACTCCACATCCTCTCCAGCATAGGCTATCATTGATGATTTTGATTTTAGCCATTCTGACAGGTGTAAGATGGTATCTCAAAGTTGTTTTGATTTGCATTTCCCTGATCACTAAGGAAGTTAAACATGACCTTAAGTTTCTTTTGGCCATTCGAAATTCTTCTGTTGAGAATTCTCTGTTCAGATCATTACCCCACTTTTCAATTGGTTAATTTAAAATTTTAATGTCTAGTTTCCTGAGTTCTTTGTATATTTTGGAGATCAGACCTTTGTCTGATGTGGGGTTAGTGAAGATCTTCTCCCATTCAGTAGGATGCCTTTTTGTCTTAATGACTGTGTCTTTTGTTTTACAGAAGCTTCTCAGTTTCAGGAGGTCCCATTTGTTCATTGTTCCTCTTATTGTCTGTGCCACTGGGGTTCTACATAGGAAGTAGTCTCCTGTGCCCATGTATTGCAGGTTACTTCCCACTTTCTCTTCTATCAGATCCTCCTAGAAATGGAAGCAAACAAGATCACCTGGCAAAAGTTGGAAGCACGGGGTCAATGTGGGGGTAGTTGTGGGGGGGAAGAGAAGAGGGAGAGGGAGAAGGGAGAAGGGAAGGACTGGGGAGAGATTGGGGGAGTAGGAGGGTGGAGATGGAGGAAAAGTGGATATTGGAGAAAGGAATAAGATATCTACATTAAGGGAGTCATTTTAGGACAGGCAAGATACTTGGCTCTAGAGGGGATCCCAGCTAGGTACTTGGACAGCAGAGGAGAGGGTGCCTGAACTAGCCTTGTCTCATAGTCACACTGATGAATATCTTGATCATCAGCATAGAAATTTCATCCGATGGATGGAGATAGAGACAGAGGCCCACATTTACATCAGAGCAATGGACTGAGCTCCCACAGTCCAGTCAAAGAGCAGAAGGTGTGAGAAGATGAGCAAGGAAGTCAGGACCTCGAGGGGTTGGCCCACCCAATGAGACATTGTGCCTGATCTAATGGGAGCTCACCAAATCCAGCTGGACTGGGACTGACCAAGCATGTGATCAAACCGGACTCTCTGAATGTGGCTGCCAATGGGGGCCGACTGAGAAGCCATCAATAATGGCACTAGGACCTGGTGCAGGAGAATTGTCTGTATTCTGTCAATCATGATTTAAATAAATGCTGATTGGCCATTAGCCAGGATGTACAGGTGGATCAACCAGACAGGAAGTAGAGGTGGGGCTATTAGACCAGGAGAATTCTGGGAAGCAGGAAGCTCTCTCGGGATTCCTGTCCAGACCACTGCAGAAGCAGGATGTGACCTGCCACACTGTCAAAGGTACTGAGCCATGTGGCTAACATAGATAACAATAATGGGCTATGTATGCTACAAGAGCTAATAAGAAGCCTGAGCTAATGGGCCAATGAGTTTATAACCTAATATAGACCTTTCTGTGTGATTTTCTTTGAAGCCAAACAGCTGGGGCGACCCGGCAGGATGGTGGCCCCAACTAGCAAGCGGCCCTCATGCTACAAGGACCTAGCTCTTCTGCATGTATTATCTTTTTGGGAACCTAGTCTATTTGGATGCACACCTTCCTAGGCCAGGATGGAGGGGGGAGGGCCTTGGACTTCCCACAGGGCAGGGCACCATGCCTTCTCTTAAGGAAGCAGAAGGAGGGAGGAGGGGTGGGGGGAGCGGGAGGGGACTGGGAGAAGAGGAGGAAATGTAAATTTTTGAATGAAAAAAATAAATGAATATGAAAAAAGAAAAACCAAATATATATATATATATATATATATATATATCCACTATATAAATAAACTGAAAGAAAAAATATGATAATTTCATTAAATACTGAAAAATCATTTGCCAAATCCAACATCCCTTCATGATAAAAGACTTGAAAAGAGCGAGGTTACAAGTAATGTGTCTAAACATAATAAAAGAAATGTACAGCAAACTAACAGCCAACATCAAATTAAATGGAGAGAAACTCATAACGATTCCACTAAAATCAGGAACAGGACAAGGCCATCTACACTCTCCAATTCTATTCAACACAGTACTTGAAGTTCCCACTAGAGCAATAAGACATCAAGAAGATCAAAGGAATGCAAGGTGGAAAGGAAAAAGTCAAACTTTCACTATTTTCAGATGATATGATAGTATATATATAAGTGTACCAAAAATTCTATAAGGGAACTCCTACAGCTGATTAACACCTTCAGTAATGTGGAAGGATACACGATGAACTAAAAAAAAATCAGTAGCCTCCCATATGCAAATGATAAAGGGGCTAAGAGAAAAATCAGAGAAACATCACCCTTTACAATAGCCACAAATAACATAAAATATCTAGGTGTCACCTTAACCGAAAAAGTAAAAGACCTGTATAACAAGAACTTTAAATCTCCGAAGAATGAAATCGAAGAGGATATCAGAAAATGGAATGATCTCCCATGTTCCTGTATAGGTAGATTCAACATAATAAAAATGGCAATCCTACTAAAAGCAATCTACAGATTCAATGCAATCCCCATCAAAAATCCAACACAATTCTTCACAGACCTTGAAAGAACAATACTCAACTTCATTTGGAAAAATAAAAAACCCAGGATAGACAAAACAATCCTGTACAGTAAAGGAACTTTGGGGGCATCAACATCCATGATATTAATTTCTATTAGAGAACTACAGTAATAAAATAGTTTGGTATTGGCATAAAAACAGACAAGTTGACCAATGGAATTGAATCAAAGACCCTGATTTTAATCCACATGCCTATGAACACCTGATTTTTGACATAGAAGCTAAAATTACACAATAGAAAAGAGAAAGCATCTTTAAGAAATAGTGCTAGCATAACTAAATTACACAATAGAAAAGAGAAAGCATCTTTAACAAATAGTGCTAGCATAACTAACTGTCAACATGTAGAAGAATGCAAATAGATCCATTTCTTTTGTCATGCACAAAACTCAAGTCCAAATGAATCAAAGACTATTGACAGAGTTTCTGTCCTGCCCAGTTCCCACAGTCGTTAAGTCCCAAAGAAATCACACAGAGGTCTACATTAGTTATAAGCTGATTGGCCCATAAGCTTAGGCTTCTTATTAACTCTTATGACTTATATTAGCCCATTATTCTTGTCTATGTTAGCCACATGGCTCAGTACCTTATTCAGCAAGGCAGTCACATCTTGCTTCTGCTGTGGCTGGGGCAGGACTGCTGGCCAAGCTTTACTCTTCCCAGAATTAGCCTGTTCTCATTGACCTTCCTCTACTTCCTGTCTGGTTGTCCTGCCTATACTTCCTGCCTGGCTACTGACCAACCAGCGTTTGTTTAAAATATAGTTGACAGAATACAGACAATTGTCCCACACCAGTCCAGTCATATTGAACCTCATAGAAGAGAAAGTGGGAAGTAGCCTTGAACGCATGGATTCAGTAGATCACTTTCTAAATATAACACCAGCAGCACAGACACTGACAAAAACAATAAATAAATGGAACCTTCTGAAACCGAGAAGCTTCTGTAAGGCAAAGGACACAGACAATAAGACAAAACAGCATCCTACTGAATGGGAAAAGATCTTCACCAACTTCAGGTCAGGCAAAGGACTGATCTCCAAAATATATAAAGAACTAAAGAGACTAGACATCAAAATACCAAATAATCCAATTAAAAATGGGGTATAGATCTAAACAGAGAATTCTCAACAGAAGAATCTCAAATGACGAAAAGACATTTAAAATACTGTTCAACATCCTTAGCCATCAGAGAAACGCAAATCAAAATGACACTGAGATACCGTCTTACGCTACTCAGAATAGCTTAGATCAAAAGTACCAGTGACAGCTTATGCTGGATAGGATGGGGAGTAAGAGGAACACTCCTGCATTGCTGTTGGGAGTGCAAGCTTATATAGTCACTTTGCAAATCAGTATAGCAGTTTCTCAGAAAATAGGAAATCAATCTACCTCACACCCAGCAATACCACTCTTGGGCATATACCCAAAGGTTGTTCAATCAAACTATAAGGACATTTGCTCAAGTATGTTCATAGCATTATCTGTAATAATCAGAGCCTGGAAACAACCTATATTCCCCTCAACTGAAGAATGGATAAAGAAAATGTGGTACATTAACACAATGGAGTACCACTCAGCAGTAAAAAACAATGACATCTTGAAATCTGCATGAAAATGGATGGAACTAGAAAAAGCCATCCTGAGTGAGGTAACCCAGACCCTGAAAGACAAACATGCTATTAATCATGTAATATCATAAGTGGATATTAGACATGAAGCGAGGGATAACCAGCCTATAGGCCACAATCCTAGAGAACCTAGGTAAGAAGGAGAATCCTATGAGAAACACTCATGCATCCACCTGGGAAGTGAAAATAGACAAAATCTCCTGGGAATATTGGGAGAATGAGGATGGTTGGAAAGGGGAGTGCAGAAGGGGAGGAGGAGCAGAGAAGGGGAGGTAGGGAGGAGAACATGAGGAAACAAGATGGCTGAGGCGGGTGAAGGATAGAAAGAGAAGGAGATCAAGGAAAGAGCTATCTTGATTGAAATATCCATTGTGGCACTAGCAAGAAACCTCGCACTAGGGAAATGCCCAAGAATACACAAAGATGACCCCAGCTAAGACCCTAAGCAATAGTTGAGAGGGTGCCTGAACTTGCCTTCCCCTCTAATCATATTGATGACTACCATAATACTATAATCATATTGATGTCATCATAGAACCTTCATCCAGCAACTGATGGAAGCCAATGCAGAGATTCACAGCAAAGCACTGGACTGAGTTTCCAAAGTCCATTCAGAGAGAAGAAAGAGCAATAATATGAGCAAAGGGGTTAAGACCATAATGGGAATACCCACATAAACAGCTTAACAGAGATAGTGGGACCTCACTGACTCCAGACTGACAGTGGGGGAAAAAGCAAAGGACCAAACTAGGCTTTCTGAATGTGGGTGACAGTTTTATGGCTGGGGCAGTCTGTGGAGTCACTGACAGTGAGACCATGATTTATCCCTATTGCTTGATTTTTTGGAACCCATTGTCTTTGGAGGGATGCCTAGTTCAGCCTAGACATAGGGGGGAGGGCCTTGGTCCTGCCTCAAACTTATGTGCTAGACTTTGTTGATTCCCCATGGGAAGCCTTACTCTCTCTGAGGAGTGGATGGGGGTGAGGTGGGGGAAGGTGGAAAGAGCTGGAGGGGGGGAGGAATTGGGAGTTGGAATTGGTATGTAAAATGAGAAAAGACTGTTTTTTTAAAAAAAATAGGCAAATTAATTTTAAAAAGATTTTTGTTATCAGGTATAATATTTTTACTTATACACCTATGTGTATTTATATGTAAATTATATTTTGCTTTTACAATGAATGTTTACATATACTAACATGTAGAATTTCTTAAATTATCCACCTTTTGTGAAGATTTCATGCTCACCATCGCATTAACAATGAAAACATCATTTTTATTTGTTCATTTTATTTTATTTTAATTTATATTAGTATATGTTTATGTATGTGTGTATGCGCGTGTGTGTATGGTATATGTGCATGTATGCTATATTTGTGGGGGCCATCATTGGAGGTCAAAATAGGATATGGGATCCCCTGGAGCTGGAGATAAAGAAGTTTGTGAGGCCTCCAATGTGGGTGCTGGGAACACAATTGGGGTCATTTTGAAGAACAACAAGTACTCATAAATGATGAGCCATCTCTCCAGCTCCTAAAGTAGAAATGGAAATATATTAAAGTGTGTATTAAAGATAGTGTT